>JACAXG010000015.1:3934377-4200621 GCA_018881555.1 Amblyornis subalaris | reverse complement strand
TGCTAATTAACATGAATTAATTGGGGCTGATTGGAGAGCTGTGGCTTGGTGGGTAGAGGAGGCTGGAAGAGATGGGGCTGAAGGCTGCTCTGGCCCTGTTGAATCCAGCCCACCAACGGGATCCCAGAGTAGGCGCCTCGCTAGCGAAAACTCCACATAACTCAGCCCTCTGCATTATTAAAGGCTCCTTTATACCTCTTCTTGCTGTAGCTCTGTGAGAACAGCCAGTCTTTTCAGCAGCCTGAAACATTCCTTATGGGGAAGGCTCCGTGTGGGGAGCAGGCTGGCTGGCCCAGTGCTGCTCCAAACCAGTCCCAAAGCTGGCTGTGGAAGCAGTCTGGGAGCAGGCAAGGGTGCCAGGCGAGCCTGGTGCTCCTGGCCAGCCTTGCCAAAACAAGCGCTGGGTCCGCTCGCCGCCCAGGCAGCTCGGTAGGATCCTGAAAAATAGTTGTGGAAAGTAGGGGTTAATTTCTAGGTATCAAAATATGCACAAAAGGTTAAATGAGACTTCCTCCTTGTCAATGAATTACGGCTTGAAAATATTTGCATTCTTTCCTGAAAGATTTAGGAATAATTATATAGCACTCAGGGGCAAGGCATTCCCAGATAAACTTAACAACTCTATAATTTGTACTCGAGGCAGGGTTTCCTGTAAATGATAGCTTTGTTTAATTTTACAATACTGCTTCCAAATGTTTGCTGAGTATGAATTGCCAGCTAAACTGGACTTGTGAATCTGGAAGAGTATTTATTTGTTTGTTATTGCAGACAGTAAGAGCTGCTGTATTAGGCTAAAACTTGGCATCTCCTTTACAACTTGTAGGTATCCCTCCCCAGGCAGGTTTGGTGGGGTGGACAGTCGATGTAGGGTGTGAACAGCTTTCCAACTTCTCGGTACAAAATTCCTGAGCTTCTCTAGGATCTCCTCCTGCTCTGCCTTTCTTTTTCTGGGGTTGGGAAAGGAACGCTGCAGTCACAATGCACATACTTTATTTCCATTACTCAAAGCCGGAGTCATGCATAGTTACAGCCAAAGACACTTCAGCAGCTCTGGGGATAACAAGATAGCTGACAGACTGGAATGCGGATTTATCAGGGGTAAAAACTGGCAAAATTCCTTATTTCTGGTTCTTCTTTTTAAATAGGCCCTTCATGCTCCTGCTGCATGAGCCCACCGCATGTTTAACCCCTTGTGTTCTCCCAGCTGGATTCAGAGAGGAGCGCTGGGGCTGCCTATGTGTCTTTTSGGATTAAATTGCTCAGACCCACTTAGTTCCTAGGTGTTGTTTTTAAACTGCAAAGATCTTTAAGAAGTGCTTTCAATGGGTTTTTATTTTAAAGTGCAAGCCTTTGCGCCAGATGTCTGTCTGAGTGACCACAGAATGTAAATTTTACTGTATGTTGCCTTTGGACTGGCAGTTTGGGAGGCTACTGGGCAGTTAACATAGGCAGATTTTGCCATGAAATCCGCTTCCTTGGATTTGATTCATATTAATTTCTTTCAAAGCAAATCTCTTTATTGGCTTCAGTTTCATTTTGCTGTAGAGCTACTTTTACTGTGCCTTTGCTAGGACCTGGAAATACTTACATTGCTATGAGAAATAGGTCATATTCAGCTCCATGGATTTTCAGTTATATATATATATTAATATTGCAAGACRTTAAGCAATTTCTTTTTGGGGAAACACGTTATGGCAGAAGGAGCACACTTGGAAGTTAAATAGATTAAGTGAAATCCCTCAATTACAGGAGCGAGGTTCAGAAGACAAGTCAAGCAGTTTAGGGAAGGAGTTTCAAGTTAAAATTTAACCTTTCCCAGTCTTCTGTGAGCAGTGGTGCAGCAAGACCTGCCTGGAGCCAGCCCAGTGCAGGAGCCTGGGGTGAGGGCTCTGACGTGGATGGATTTGGAGCTGGTGGTTGTGCCTGTGGTTGAGAGTCTYGACCGGCTGAGAATGAAGAGAATTTCACTTTTTATTGGAAAAGGAAAGAATTGCTCAAGGATTGCAAAACACTTTGTTTTGGAAAAAATGTCATTGTTTGAAAATAGCACAAGAGCAGGAGGGGAACTGTCCCTAAGCCAGTGGCAGTCTTGGAAATCTTCTTCTCTACCTGGGGGCTCGAGTGAAGCTTCAAGGCTTAAGTGTCAGCTTGGACTTTTGTCTCAGGGTGTCCAGACCAGAGGGCTACACTTCTCCCATTCTTGCCTCTTTCTTTGGTGGTTTAGGGATGGGAACCTTTATTTTTATTCTTTTTTATTTTTCTGTTTTAAGCAGTGAGGGTAGAGCTTAGAAAGGAAAGTAAGTCTTGGCTCGTGGATAGAAACACTGACAGGGTGGTGGCCAGCACTTGGTCTCTCATGGGATAGTTGCTGGCTCCTGGTTTTCTGCCCTCTGTGTCCTTKCTGCTCCCTGCATTTATCTCCTTGGCTGAGCCCCAGGCATGTTGACTTGAACCAGCGTGGCTCATCACCACTTTGCTGCAGGCCTTGCTCGGGTGCTGCTTGGCTTGTTTTGGCTCAGTGCATCTCCAGGACAGCTCCATCCCCACGGCAGGGAGCTGCTCTGGTCACAGCACAGGCATCCACTGGAGACACCCCGCCCACGTGGATTTGCCACCGAGGGCAGCCCTCCCTCCAGAGCCTTGTCTCAGCCTTGCCAGCAACACTCCCTATTGCTGGCAGGTCGCTCWGTGGCTCCCCACTGCAGGGGCTGCCCCTTGCTCCTCTGGGCTTTTTTTTTAGCTGCRGACTTCATTTACAGAGCGTTTTTGCTGACAGAGGGTGCCAGGACACAGCAGTAGCTGTGGGGAGGGTGGGAGCCCCTCTTCCTGGTAACACAACTGGTAAATCCATCCCATCCGTCTAGTCATCCATCCCTTCCCCRGGCTCACAGTGTGCCGGGGCTGTTTACCTTCCTGCTGGTGGATTTKGGATGGTACCGCCTGGGAGGTGTGTGGCAAAGGTCCTGTTTGCACTCCATCCTCCCCCCACATTGCTCAGGGCCGGGCTTACRAGGACAAAATAAACCCCTTCGATGCCTTGCCAGCAAAACCTCAGTGCAATTGTCCCCTGGTACAATTGGGTGCTTTCAGCCCAGTGTGGTGTTTTCCCACCCCACCAAAGCCGTTTGCACAAGCCCAACTGCTGTTCACGAGAGGGGATCAAAATTGGGGTCTGCAGGTGGACAGTCTCTGTGACACCAGGGCTGAGGTTTCCCAAACTTGGTTTTTCCAAAATACCTAAGAAAATGTGACCCTGTGCCATGTTCCCATGTGGAGCAGCAATGAGGAGGAGCGTGCTTGCACTGTGAAACGTGCTTGGAAGAACGGTAGGCAGCTCAAATGGTTTCATTTTTAAAGGCTGAAGTGGCCTCCTRTGCTCTCCTGTCCTCATCTGGGCAGCTGCTGTCCCTCCTGGGAGGGATTTGCTCAAAGAAAGGTGGCAGCGCAGAAACTGGCTTGGGAATTGTTGCAAAGATGTTGGGCTTTATCTGTGCTGTGGTGAGGAGGAGGAGTGCCCGTGTGAAGCTGCCGGCAGATAAGGCCGGTGTTCACAGCTGCGCCRAGGAGAGTGGGATAGATAGGGCATCCTGGAGAGGGGGAGAAGGAGGAATTTTTAATTTTGCGATATCCTTATCTAATCCTTTCTCCCCTCTCTCCCACCCTGCTTCTCGCCTCTTCCAGGGTAGGCTAAACTAGTCAGCCTCGCCTTTACCACAAACACTGGCAGGCTGGTGGTTCCAGACCYGGGAATACATTGGGAGTCTGTTCCAGCAGCAGGATGGGTTTTCGGACGTAGGTCGTGTTGTGCTGGCGGAGCACAGTGCAGTGCTTGTGTGAGCTGGGTGGCTTTGCAACGGATACCCGGCTGTTGGAAAAGTAACACTTGGTGGGAGTAGCAGTCAAGGGCTTAAAAGCACGTTTTTCAGGTCAAAAAATCTTATTTACAAACTCAGCTGTGGTCTTAGCTCTGAGGTGTTTTGTCCAAGGGGAGATAAAGCTGAGAGGTGGGAGATGTAGGGAATGGTTCTGAACGTCACTGGTGCTGAGGGGCTGTGCTCCTGTCCCGGTGCTGCTGCTCCACGTAAATGCCCTTCGGTGAGGAGGCAGTGACCCCACCATTGGGATCTCTGGGCAAACATCTTGCCCTGTGCCTGGGGTAAGGCAGAGCTGGGGTTGGTGCCTCTCACCTCTCCGGGGCCTGGAAGGGGTCTTGTCCCCCTTTTTTTAGGGGATTGAACCTGGAGCTGTGCCTCTTGCTGGAGGGGGGGTTTCCACTGACACCCTCTCTGTGTATGGTGGCCCAGTTTCAGGGAGTTTCAAAGGTCCTGAGCAAGTTGCACCTTGGGGTTTTGGCACTGGACTTCTCCTGTCTCCTGTTGTGCTGCTTATTTGCCTTTCTCCATGTGGTGCTTCAGCCCTGGCTGTGTGCATTTCTGGAGGTTTGTCTTATTTACATGAGCAGTTCTCGGAAAGTTCAGCTGAAAAGCAGCTTTTTTTCCTGGGAACAGCCAGGAACCACTAGTGTGTGATCTTTGTGTATAAAGTTGCCTTTCTCTGATTATAAACAGTGGCCCTAGGATGGATGTGCGGTGGACCTGTTTAGATTTAAACCTGACCCACCTCCTCRTTTTCAGTGCTGGCGTCCCCTTTGAGCAACGTGTCCTTTCCTGCCTTTTGCAGTAACACATGATGTGAGTTTTTTAACCTTTAAAATTGCAAAGTCCAGTCAAATTATGGTGTCCTGCTGTAGACAACAGTATATAATTTTTTTAATGATTTTTCTTTCCCAATACAATATCAGATACACAGATTGCTTGTTAATTTCCCATGTAGCCTTTCTTGTGATAGCCTGGCAATCCAAGATAGCATGATAGCCATGGAGAGCCCATTGCATGTCCCAGTAGCCCCTGGGAGCTCTGACTAAGGGAGGGGATGAGCTGGAAAGCACACGTCCGTGCCTTGGTCTTCCAGCTGTGGTGGAAGAGCTGCTGCCAGATGAAGCTCTGGTGGCTGTCCCTCCCAGAGCCCTTCATCTGGGCTTGTTTCCCCAACCATGCTTTGTATCAGATTGATGCAAGATAATTATTTCTGAAACTTTTTTAATTGGTGGTTCTTTCTGGTCCAGCTGTTTGTACAGTCAAGAGCAGAGTGAAGACTTGGGGCAGAGCAGCATCACCTTCCTTCCCAGGAAGGCAGGCTGGAGCGAGGGGTTGACAACATCCCTGGGGTCATTGACCAAGCAAGAAAGGTCTTTGTGTGGTTTTGTGGGCAAGGCTGAAAAATGCAGCATTCCACAAACTTGCTGCTTTACTGGGTGTTTGTAGTGTGCAGCTGTGTACTGAGATGTAGCATGGGTTCCTCAAAACTGAGTTGTGGCTCTGATGCTCTAGAGAAGGAGAGTGATGGCAGTGGTTCTTCCAGACTCCTGGAAAGCTGCTCTCAGTGGAGTTTCTCAKCTGGAATATTTGGCCCAAAACTGGCTTGTCATTGAAGGGGCATTGCCCTTGTCTGGGCTGAGAAGGTCGTCCTGCACTGAGCTAAACTGGGCGGACGACCAGGGAGCTGGAATTGTGGAGCAGCACAAGTGCTCTGCCTTCCCTCTGGTGCCAAAACAGTCTCTGTGTTGCTATGAAAATGTCTTGTGGAAAACTTTCCACTTAGAACTGAAGTCTCATTTATGTCTGCCCAGGACCCGCTCTTGGACTGAATTTTATTTTCTAAGCAAATGAGACTTTCTGGTCCTTGAAGGGGTGGAAATAACTGCTCCACCAACTTGCAGCCCACCTGCCCTTGGGGCTGGGAGCCAGTGGGGAGTTTTGGCGGAGGAGATGGTTTGTTCAGTGGCAGCAGTGTAGGGGCTGAGTGGGGCAGTGGGTAGCATAGGTCTCTCGAACTCCCTTAGTTTGCGAGCTGTCTAAAACCTGAATTTCCAGGTGGACCACAGCTCCCTATATTGCAAGCTTCAGACTACTGCTTATGTGTGTGCTCCCACAGACCCCTCCAGTTGCCCCCCAGACATGCAGACTACAAACTGAATATGAAATGCTTAATAGGAGCCAAACTGCCTTGAAAAATGTGTGGATGTAAAATTCATTTGAAAAATCTGGCCTTCTGTGTATTTCTTTTCTGGAGTCTCTTAACCTGCTCTAAATTCTTATGTTATGTGCACTGTTACTCTGCTTGGCATGCTCTGCAGGCATGGGAAGGGCTTATTAATGTGGGTTTTTACATAGATAAATGTGGTTGTGAAGTACTATTGACACATGGAAATGTTGGTGGATGCTTAGAGAAGGATCAGCTGCTTTGTGATAGCTCTGTGCCAGTTCCTTCGTTTGAATATAGTTACGAAACCCAATTGTAGCAAAGCATGTTTAAAAAAAAAAAAAGCATACTTCTGTGGCTTAAAAAGAAAAATCAAACCCAAAACCACACACACCCCTCCTTAGTAAAAGTTTTGCACGCATAGGAAACAAAGGCATCAGCATTTGCTTGTCAGAGCTAATAAAGTTTGCTTGGATCTTAATTTTTCTGCTTGATTTCACAAAGTAATTGAAACTTCCTTTTTGCTGCAAGCCCTTTTTTTTTTCCCCCTTCTTTTCTCTCTTTTTAAAAAATATTCTTAAAAGAACATCTTTTGGTCAGTGAGTTGATGGAATTTTGCTCAGGAGGCAGGCGCAGTTTGAATGTGCTTTGCAACTGGTCAGTCAAAGCTTACAGGACAAATTACTTGTGTCTGCAAGTCATTCCTCCAAGTTGAAAACCACCTAGACCAAATAAACCTTGAACCAGAGGTTTTATAGGAGCTTTTGGGCAWGTAAGTGAAGCTTTTGTAATCGCAGTGATCTGATAAAACCTTAAAAACCAGGGTTCCCATAAAGAAAATAGTAGTTCCACTTGAGGTGATAAAAGCCACATCTGGTAAACTTTGCTTGCTACCTCCTGATGACCTGTGAAACAGCAAATAGGCCTCGCTCCGGAGGAGAGGACGCCAAACTGCTGGTGCCATACCCTTGTYGTGGAGGGGATGCACCAAAAAAAGTGGATTTGAGAGCAAAACCAASAGCCTTTGAAGAAGGAGCTTCTTCTATCTCATCCTCTAGCTCACATTTGATATTCCATGACTATGGTGTCTTGCTGCTTCCCTGCCGGCCAGCATGACACAGGGAGATTCAAAGGTTAGGATAAGGAGGGGCCTGTGTAATTGAAAGCAAACAAACAGCTAAGACAAAGAAAGAAACATAAAACAGCAAACCCAAAGCCACAAATAGAAAACAGACTTTCCAGATTGATTAGTTAAAATTTGTTTATTTGAAGTCCCAAAAGTTCGCATTGTCGCTGTTTCGGAGTGTCTCTCCAATTTGGCAATATGTTGACCATGTGTTTGCAGATCAGTTTTTCACAAGAAGGACTCTGGTTTTTGGTGTCTTGGTGTTGCCTTAAACTTTGAATTGAAAGGAGGGTAGCAGACTCCAAAGACTGATTTGTAATCGTGACGTGCGGGTGCTGCTTTTGAGGGAATTACGTTCTGTAAAACTTCTGTTTCATGGAGAATTTTCCTTTGGCGTGTACTGATTGTTAAGGTGTGTTACTGATCATTTTTTTCCCGTGGCCCTGCCGGAAACAGGTTTAGGAAGACTGATGCACTTACTGGTGTTGGAAGTCAGTGGAGACCTGAAAAAGTCTGGGTTTACTTTTGTTTTTCGGAGTGTTTTGGACTGAGAGGTGCTTCCTACCTTCGGTAACAGATCAATAGGGGAGCTGTAATAGATATATTTTTTATGGATTTGGCTTAAACACCCTCAAGTCCCCAGACAGAGAAATTACAGCTCCGGCCTATTAACTGTTGGCCATTAATGAGTCAGGTCTAAATGCCTTGATTGTGCCTGAGTTTTCTAAGCTGAATCCTTTGCATAACATTAGCATGGCAGGAATGCCTCCCAAGGACAAGCAAGAACTTCCCAGGCCTTTCCAGTGCCTCTCCAGGAAGGAGTAAGTACATTTCGGGTTGTGCTGATACCATCTCGTGCCGTGGCGCTATCAAAGCGGGTGGAAGCTCCCCGCTGCTCTGGTAGCCTGGCTCTGATGTTCTTTCACATCCAGGCACGTTGTTTATCTTTAACCAAGGCTTGGATAAACTTCCAAAATAAATGAATGTAGTAGTCCAACTCGGTCTGCTTTGGCGTAGGTTTTCTGAAGTGACTCAAACGTTATAAATATGAAAGTAACTATAGACTTCAAACACAGCTTTTGGACCAGGTTTTCAGAGTTGCCTCCTAAAGCAGCAAAGGGGAACCTTTTCTTGAAGAAAACCCTTGGTTTTTCTCCTGTTTAACCCCCCCTCCCCATTTCTCTTTTCATCTGCACCCTTTGTTCACGTCTGCCTTCCTGATTAAGAACTAATCAGTGAAGATAGATTAGTCCGGGAGCACTGCAGCCCTTGGGACCCGTGCAGCTCCGGCGGGTCAGGAGCCGGGAGGCACCGCGGGGTCACCGTCACCGCCGCGGAGGAGGCTGGAGGAGGCCGGCTGAGCCGCGCTCCAGTGCACGGAGGAATGCGGTAACAGGATTTAAAGGAAACGTACAGAACTAACGAGGATTAAGGCTAATTGTCCTGCGAGGGGCGGCAGGATGTGGCCATGCGGGGAGCAACTCTGTTTTGCAAGGGGAAGGTCTGGTAGTTAGGGCCTTGTTCGTGGAGAGCTCGGGTAGGTTTTGGTTGGTTTAGTCGCTGTATGGAAAAATGGAAAATAGTGGATTGGAAAGGAAAATAGAAACGTTGAGTTCTCCCTTAAAGGCTTCAAGGCTGTTAGAGCAAATATTTCTGCAGTTGGTGGGAAGCATCCTCCGAATGGCTGATTTTCCCCATGCCTGGGCTCTGTTTTTGCTGGCTTTGCACAACTGTTGCTCTGTGCAGGGAGCTGACGTCCCCCGGCTGCTCGTCCTGGGGCTGGCAGGAGGCTCTTGCTGAAGGACTTTGCGTGCCACTGAGTTTGTTTTGAGCAACAGCATGAATGCTGTTGGAGGTGTTTAGAAGACCCTGCCTCCCCTCCCAGGTCAGGCTGGTTATCAGGTCTTGCAGAAAGGCCACGGGTATCTCTGGGCTTGAATAAGGGGGGATTTAAGAAGCAAAAGCCCTCAGGCTTGGTCCTCAGCAAGCCATAGTGCGTGAAATGCTGSCTGGAGCCAACCATCCATCAAGYGGGACCAGAGGGAGCTGGGCAGCCAGACCAAAAAGAGAGTTATTCATGTTGTATTTCTGTGCTTTGGGGAAGATCTGTCCCTGCCTGGAAGAAAGTTTGCATGTCTCCCAGCCAAAGGAGAGAGATGATGCCCTTCACGGCTGTGGGTTCCAGCACAACCCTCCGGGCAACCCCCTGGTTACTTGCCTTGGTGTCAAGAAAAGGGATTGGAAGCGGTGGTGGGGTCTGCTGGGCAGGGTCTGGGGACACCGCGGGCATGTGACTCCTGGCAGGTGTGGATRGGCAGCCTGCCCAAGCAAGCTCGTTCTTCCTTGGCCCTCGGATTTTAGCTGCTCCTGATAGAAGCAGTCCAAAGCTCAGTTTTCTGTCRTGCAGAGGTGCCTTTGGGGGCATTGAGGGTGTGCAGAGACAGGGGAGGTGCCTGGTTTCCCAGCTGTTAAATTACAGCTGGACTTTGCTACACCTGAACCCTTAAAGCTTGTCGTCTTTTTGTTTATACTTTCAGAAGTCCTAAATCCTGACCCCAGAAACTCCAAGCAAGCAATACTTTTGCAAATGGAGAAGATGGGGTGTTTCTCCTTGGTTGCAGAGCTAGGCTCGCTTTTCATCCCTCCCCAGGTGGGATTCCTGGGATCAGTGGGTGCTGCAGTGTGGGTGGCTGGTGGCATGCAGGACACGAGGAGGAAGGAGATAAGGACTTGTTGCTCCGGTCTGAAGTCCAGGCTGCCTGTGCCGGTGAGAAGAGAGCCCTGCCATTGTCAGCTGTGTGGAGCACGGGACTCACATGGCTTTTGTTATCAAAGCAAGGGAAGCAAAAGCAGACCTCCTGTCCATGTCACTTGGGACTTTTGAGTGGCCCTGACTGGTCCTGGCTCTCCACAGAGCCCCTGCATCCTGTTCACTGTTTTCCCTGCCCAAAACCACCCAAGGCAGGGTGAAGGAGCRTGTCCTTATGAATGGAAAACATCGCCCTGCTACTTCCCAGATATTTGTGTATTTATTCATACACTGCCCTTTAGTAGAGCTGTTTGCAGTTGATCTTGTGTTTTTGTTTGGGTTTTTTGTTTGTTTGTTTCTTGGGTTTTTTTCCCCTTTTCCTTCTCTTGTGTGTAAAGTTGGTCTCAGAATTGCAGCAGGTTCCACAGTGCCTATTTTGGATCCTGCAATAGGGAATTAATCTCTCTGGAAGTTAATTAACATCTCTCTTGCGTTCCAATTTATAGATTAGATTATTGTTTGTATAAAGCCCGGGATATTTTTTTAATTTTATTTTAAGTCGAAAACAGGAAATTGTGGCTGAATTCCATGAGCTTTGTTTCTTATTTAAGGAATTAAAAACATCTTTAGGTTTTGGGGCTTTTTAAAAATTTTTGCTTGGGTCATAGCTGCCAGTTCTCATGCCCTTAGTGCTGTTACTGCTGTGGAGCTGGTAGCTCTGCTTTGTGTCGTGGTGCACGTGTGGTTTTGCTTTTGCAAGCAGGAAAACTCCACTTCTGTTGAGCCCCTGCATAGCTGGTAACATTGGAAAGGCAGCATGGTCAGGGGGTTTGGCCACAGGGCCACAGCTCCAGTGCCTTGGGACACAGGGGTCCTTGCCTTGGAACGTGCCAGTGCCACCAGTTGGGAGAATTGTGGCACCATAGAACCATGAATGTCTTACATTCTTCTGAGGGTTTTTTTTGTAATTTTGGGGGGTTTTTCCATGTAAAGCATGATCCCATAATCACAAGGGTCGTCTCCTGCCAGATCTGGGACTTGCCAGTGGATGACCAGTCTGCTGGCACAAATAGGTGAGCCTGGGTGCGTCTCACAAGAACCTACTGTGTGGCTCTGAAATGTGTTTTTATGCATTGACACTGGAATCAGCTGTGTTTGAAWAGGAAAAAATTACTGGAAAAGTGGTTGCCAGGGGCATATTCCTGCTTCTCCTGCCTTCCCATGTGTGGTGCTGCCCTGCAGTGGTGTGAGCATCCGTGGAGGTGCTTGGTGGAGGGTCTGGGGCGCTCAGAGGAAGAGGGGCCAAAAGTGGAGGGAGAAAACGTTAAGAAGGAAAAATATTCTAGTTTAAATGGCAGTGTTTGTGATGGAATCAGTTTTGGTCAAAGGCTGCTTTTTTGGCAAAGAGCCGAAAGCTTTAGGGAAAAAWAAATACAAACAGGCAGGTTTTTTGGCTTTGTTTTGCCTTCTTAATGGGGAATTTGAGGAAAAAAAAGTAGGAGTCTCACAAAGAAAGTAACTGTCTTCCAGCCAGATCTCTTCTATTTGCTGTTCCTTGTGCCTGAGGCTTCAGTAATTCTGTGTATTTGCTGTTCTCAATGGATTCTCTTCCCCGTCACCCCTTTTACCCCCTTTAACTGCATGAAATTATACTTGGAAAGGTTTTTTGGGTTGTCCTTGTAAAATCTGCTGGCTGATCTCTGTTGAATTTTGAAATTTGATCACTGGCTGTATGCAACTCTTTTTTTGCATCATTTTTATTTTTCCCTTTATGTAAAGGTAAGAATTACTGACAGCAGGTGTTGGGCTGTTCTTTGGTAGCTGATGGAGGGGCAGGGGCAATACCTGTCTCAGTCATCTCGGAGATAGGTTGGTCTATTGTATGCCTTGTGTATCCATCCTCCTCACCAGAGAAGTGGAAAAAAACAGTGATAACTTTCAGCATACCTTGTCCCTTGTATAACACTGCTCACTTAGTGCATGTGGGCAGAGACATGTTATGAAAACTATTTCATGCCTAAAGAATTCGGTGATAATAAAGAGAATTTGCATTTCCTAAGTTCTCACTTGGTGATATCAAGGAGGGTTTTTTGTTTTTGTTTTTTTTAATTAAGAAACAACTCTTGGTTTTCATTGAAGGTTTCTGTCTTTGCTAGAGCCAGGGAGAATCCTTTAGTTACCAGAGTTATTTCCTTTCCAGATTTGCTTAAATAACAAGTTTAATTATGTAGTATTTTAATATTCTTTTTTCCCCCTTGCCTTATTTGTATATTCAGGTCTTTGTGTGGTTTCTGTCTCTTTTGATGTTTGCAGAAATGTATTATCTTCATCTCTCTGGTTTGTGTTTGGTGTGCCACTAATTGACTCAATATCCTGTTTGTTGGAATGAAAGCAGGCTCTATCATGGCATATTTTTCCAGGGTGTAAAACCTTGCAGTATTCGGGCCACCCTGTCGGGTAGGAAATTGTTGGCTGTGCTGTGGAAATGAGGCAGTGTTGGTATTTTTCCTCAGGTGAGCAGGGTTTTAGCTTGTAATGAACTTTTAAAATCCCACTGAAGGCAAGATCCTGCGTCCTCCTTGCTTGGACAGGAGGGCAGAGTCCCCGGAGCAGATGTACTGTAGAGAGTTTTTGGGTTTGGTCCTTGGGGACCCCCACCTGAACCTCTCCATTGCCCTGACCTCAGTGTGAGAGCTGGACAGGAGGGGACCTCAGTTGGCCAGTGATGCTTCTCTGGGCTGGTGTGGAGAGCAGAGACAGATCTTTGTCTTTTGGGGCTGAAGAGCTGCATTAGGAGCATGGGAAGGGCTTTCCTAGTCCATCCCTGTCCAGGAGGGATGTCCCAAAATCGCTCCAGCTGACCTCAGGAGACAGTGTTTACCCAGATTCGGCCTTCAGGGACCTGGCTCTGTCATCAGGTCCAGGATGAGCTTTGTGGTGGTGATTTGGACCTGGGCGAGTGGAAGGCAAGAGCCTTCTTTGTGTCCTAAGTTGCTCTTTCCAGTAGAAAATTAAGTTTCTTAATGTGCGTTTGGCTTAATGTACACACATGGATATAAATCTCTCTTGTTCTCTGCAGTCCCTGACCCTCTTGGCAGTAAATTTGGGAACCCAAAGCTGTCAACAAAGCAAAATGGAAAAATAGAAGCCAGACAGACCTCAGTTGTGTACTATATTTTAAGTAACCGTAGGTACATGCTATGGAAATAATTAGGATTATTTGTTGTGTTGAAGGGAGGTATGTCACTGAGGTATTGTGTGCACGGCCGTTCCCGTGCCTGCAAGATGGATTAGCAGCTGAGTTAACAGATGCAGTAAAGCTCAACTGAAAATAGTTCACTGTTGTTAAGCGTAGGTGAAAGGGCTTTGGTTTGGGTATCAAAGAGTGTATTTTGACTGCTTGACAAGTTTGCAAAAAGAAATAATTTCAATATTATAAGCTTTCTCTGTGAGTCTGGGGAATTTTTTTGTGCCATTAGAGTAATCAGCAAAAAACTGAAACACACATTGATAATAACCTATGTGGAAGTGCTGGGGAAACAAGTGGCTTTGACATTAATAAGGCAAATAAACCATTTATATAAAACGGTTGCTAATTGAGTGGGATGTTAAATACGTTGCACGCTGGCACATGCTGCCAAACCGTGGTACTTCCATAACCCTACCAGTCAGCTTTGGGAGCTGACTACATGTGAGGATGTCTTTTGGCTTAAAAAATCCAGGGAGGTTGGAAAAAAATATTCAGGTGGGGATGACAATCCAGGATGGCTGAATCCAGGGCCAAGACCTTCTGTGACTGGGCTGGAGCCCTGTGCCTGGCTGGAGAGTGATGCTGGCTGCTAGCTGGTTTAGGGTACGTTGGGTGTGCTCTCTCTTTTGGTGCTTTTTGGGTTTGAGATCCCAATAGGAATTACAAATGCTTTAAGGAGGGAAGAAAGGAAAGCTGACTCTGGTTGCATGAGGCTTTAGAATGGGAGTGGGAAATGATTCACATTGGAAACAGGGTATGTTATTTTGTGTCTGGGGATAGATGTAAGGAGGATGCTGCACAAAGGGCTCGGGATGGATGTAACATGGTGCACTCGGGAGCATTGAGAGAAGTATGGCTCCAAGTGTGCCAGCCTGGCTTGCCCTGCTCTGATCGGAGGGTACCAGCAGTGCTGCATTCGCAGGATGTGAGCTTGGGATTCTAACTCTGCTGCCCTCAGTGGATGCGTCACTGCCGTTAGCAGGACCTCAGTGCTGTTTTACATCTCTTCCTTCCTGGCACGCGACCATCTCCACAGGAGTATTCTCCCCAGTAAAATAAACACAAGGCCGACAGCAGCACAGCCTTAAAGCAAGCGGAGAACACTGACCACCCAGTGAAAAACGAGAGCTCTGATAAGAGGCATCAACTGAAAATTCAAGTTTGCTGTTTCTGCCAGGCAGAAAGCATGCCTTGAGTCATTGTGTGTGTGCGTGCGTGTGTGTGTATGACAGCCAGGGAGGAGGTGGCAGGGTTGCTTTGGGGTACAGTGTACCCCAGAGCTGGATTTTTTTTTTCCCTCCCTTTGGCGTTCACAGCTTAGTGTCATTTCACCTGGAAATAGTTGTGTGCCAAGACTCTCTGTGCATTTTAGTAGTGCTCTTTGTTAGCAAATACCTAACAGCGGCATAAGAGGTGATTAGGCTGTGGCTGTGTGGATATCCCGTAGGGATGACAGCAGCACCATTTGAAGGTGGACAAGAGCTCGTGATCCATTCCCAGAGGCGCTGAGCATCCCCAGATCATTTTGTAGGCAGGAAAACTGGGCATTTTTGGTATTTTGGGTAAATCAAAGGTGATTGGATTGAGTGGACAGTTCGGTAGCCATGTCTGTCTCGATGACTCCACTGGAGTCAATCACCAGCTCACGCTTTTCTTTCTTCTTCTTCTTGCCCCTCGCTAATGCGGGGCCAGAGCAGTGAGACTGTGCTCAGGGGTGATGCTAGTGTTTCTTGTCATCTTTGTTGGGGGTTTTGTAAAGCCTCGGTAGCATGTCAATTATATATGATGGGTGGAAGCCTAATATTCTGTGATAATTAGAAGGCAAGTCTAGTGTGAAATTGGATTAGGGCMTGGCATTACAGTCCGGGATTCCTTTAGTAGTTGTTTCAGAGGAAGTCATAAAACTCCTTTTAAGATGACACAGGCCCATGTGTGTTAGAGGGGAGAGGCAGAGCACGAGGCTGAAATGGTGGCCCTTCTCTCCGGTCCCCGGCAGTGTTTGCCTCCTGCTCCTCCACCACCCCACCTTACCCCAGCCTGATTTCTCACGTGGGAGCAAAGTCCAACAGTAACGTCTCAGACCATAAACCACTTCTGGCTTGTTTACCGAGCTCCAGTGAAGGGCTGGGCTGTGTACAGGAGGCTTTGAAAGAAATACCGCCCCCCCCTCCTCACAGTGAACTGCTCCTGAAACTTTAGCTAGTTTTGCAGTTAGCTGTACTTAAAGTATGAGCTTGGGCAAGGTGAGGAGAAGCAGGCTGGGAAGGCATGCTAAGCATCCAGAAACAGCATTTTGGAAAGGTCTTGGAAAATTGTTCGRTAAAGAGAGCTGCTTTTCAGTATCATGTAGTCCCTGAGTTTGCACTGCTCACTGACTCGTTTGATGAAAACTTGTTTTCCAACACATTGCAAAATAGTTACTTGATTTGGAAGAAACTTTTTGTGCCTGGAGTCTGCTAAATGTGGTGTTTCTGTAATGGCTTAAATCATAAGTTTGCAAGATTACCTTTCTGAGCGCATTTCCTTGGATGTACAGATGGCAACATCATGTACCATCACATTTCTATCTTTAAACAACCACCTCCGTTTCCCAGAGGTGTGCTGTTAACCAGCCAAGGAGCAAACTTCTTTCATAATTTTTGGTCCCTCATTTCTCTCTGTTTTCGTATGTAACATAAAATAGAGAAAAAGTCTTGCTGCAACAGGCCATGGGAAAGATCTGCTGCAAATCCATGACAGGCTGTGGTGATGGTGTGCATATGCGGTAGATATTTGGAGTCGATCTCTGCTACTTGAGCTCTTTTTGCCATGCAGCCCCCGATGTGATGATTGCACACCCTGCCAAACAATTCAATAAAAAGCCTRACTTGAAAGGAGGCTGTGGCAGAGTTATATTTTTGCTGTGCTCACATGGTGATAAATTACAAAAGCTGCCGAGTTTTTCACACTCAACAGTAGATGAAGAGTTGCCTTGTATGGGCATTGTTTGATGAGTTTTAACTTGGGAAATAATTATTGCYGAATGTGTCCTTGACAGTGAGCGCACACCATGAGTGTTCTCTACATAATATACATAAACATTAGATCTCTGCTAAGTATGTCTAAATACACATATTTTTCACCCCTTTTCCTTAGAGGAGTTCAGTCCCAGTTGGACAAAGAGTCTTGGCTTTGATCTTGGCTCCAGGTCTGTGTTTGTGTGTGCGTAACTGGTCCATGCTCACACGGAGCTCTCCAGCCTTCATCACTTCCATTCCCCTGGTTGTAGCACTGTAGTGTTTGAAAGCTGTTTGATGACGCCTTGCATCAGGGTCTGTCCCCGTGGGATGAGTCCTGCAGATGGATCCTGAGTGGATCAGCTCTGCCAACCAGTTTAAAAGTTGTTTTTTTAAACAGTTTAAACTGTGCCAGTGCCTGTTGGTTTGATCAAGTGAGGAGATATTCTCAGGGATGCAGCAGTGCTAAGGACAAACTTCCCTGTGGGAAAACTGGGGCCCACAGTGTCTTTCGGTGACTTTCCATTGGCATCTCCCACTGTGGCATAAGAAAACTGCAAGAAAAGCAGCCCACAGACCTAAACTTTCTGGTTTTTTTAATGCCGGGTAGCAGAGTGCATCCTCCTATGATTAGCACTGAGTAGCCGGAGCTCCTCAGCTCCAGACAGAGCTAATTCTTGATCACGAGCCAAGACCACATAGTGCTGACATGACTGAGAAATATCTTCCATAATTAGATTGCTTGGTCATTCATTTTTGAATGTCTGAGTTACATTTTGGAGCATTATTTCTTAATGATCAACCAAATGGGATCTCTGCAACCTTGATTTACTGTCAGTAGTGTTCTTGCTTGGCTTTGCACATGTGTCCTGGGGAGGCACTGTCAAATCTGCGACAAGGGACATAAAAGGAAATGATTTTGCTTTGTAACACTAGGTGGGATGGTAACTTTAGTTTAATAGTATAAATGGATGTGAAGCTCATACCTGTATTTTTTGAAATACATTGGGATTTTTTTTTCAATAGTAAATAAATTGGAGAAGTTTTTTAAATCACTGTTTCAGGCATCTATGGACAAATTCAGAAGTATCTGCAAAGTGTAGCTAGGAAAAGAAATCCTGTTATCAGTAGGTTTGAATTTGCTTTGCTGCTATTTGTGGTTCCTGTTGTCAGAGTTCTTAGTCCTGTATTGGAACTGGAGCAAAGAGATTCTAAGTGAAATAGAGCAGTGGTGCTTGGGCACTTTCTTATTTTAATACTTGCTCGTAAGGTGGGCTCAGAGAGGAGTGCCCAGGTGCGCTCTGGGATGGATTTAGTGGGCAGGATCTAAAAATCTAGTTGTGCCCCTTCCTCTTTTTTAAATGTCTTATGGAGCTACCTAGAGCTGCATCCCTTAGAGCCATGTATTTGCTGCTGGAAGTGCTCCTCTGAGACAGAAAGAGGTAGTCCGTGAAAAAAAGATCCATCTCTAAGGAGTCAGTGAGATTTTTCTGTGTTTTCCAAAAGCCGTGCTTAAGCAGTGCTGCTTCCCGTAGCAGACTTTGAGCTTTCTGTAATTGAAGAGCAGTGGATGGTCTTGTGCAATAAATTAGCTGTGGCAGAATTATCTGCTGGTCAAGGTCTCTCTGTAAGGCCACAGAAAACAAACAAACCCCATAGCACAACAGGGAAATAGATTTAGGAGGAGAGGTTCTTAGAAACTATATATATATAGAGAGAGAGATATAAAARTATTTGTGTTGTATTTTTAGATGGTCCTTAAGTGTCCGTAAGGAGAGACACTAACTTTTCTGGGCTAGAAAGTCATACAAAGTGATACAAATGTTCGATATATGGGCAAAAGGCATTGAGAAATCTTGCACAATGCAGGCAGAGCGTCAACTGCTCGTGTTAGCCATGGGCAGGCCTCGTTTTGCACTGTCCAAAAATTGCTTTTGTTTCTCTAAAYCCAGTTTTGATGCTGTAGCAGGTAGGATGAATGGCTCTTGTTAAGTGTGTGGTGCATAGCCTGTCAGGAAGGCGTTATTTTCTGCACGGGGGCTGACAAGTCCTTTGCAGTTCTGACAGTGAGTCTCTGAACCTCCATGGTGGTTGGAGGTCCTTGGTGGCTTCCAGGGTGGGAGCAGGCAGGGAAGAGCCTTCCCTTCTCCATCTGTTTCCTCAGAATGAAGGATAAGGTCTGGCAGCAGGGTGTGAAATGGAAGAGAAGGCAGCAGCTTACATGTAGGCTGCAGTCTTTTAAAATACCATCTGACTTGGAAAGATGAGTTTCTCATTCTGACTGCTTGTTTTGATCGTATCTTCCGTGTTGACAAGGATTTGCACAATTTGCCCGAATTTGAACCACTTTAGCATCAGTYCGCCTACTTTGTGGTGGTGCTGCGTTGTGGGGCCTGTCAGAGAGCTGGAGCTGAGGACTGCTGTGCCAAGGGTTTATCTTGGCCCGCAAAACTTGACAACAGCATTTTACAGATGGTGCTAGAAGGGGACAACTTCATCCTGCACTGCTGCAAGGCATCTAAAAGCAAATTACATGGGGCCAGATCCATGTCCAGATTGTCTGAGAGATTTTGAATTGGCGCTGTTGCAGATACTGAAACACTTGGTGATGATCCCCCTGACCAAGCTAGCTTGAGCCAGATGACTCTTAGGAGAGAATTATCATAAGGAAAAAAAATGTGTTTGAAGTGTCCAAAAACAAACCGCCAGTTTCACCCAGGACAATGACAGAAAACTGTAGAATTGGGAGCTGGGAAATACAAAGCTTTTTCACGAGCCATTGCATGAAGCAAGTATATTTTAAGTGTCAGTGATAACTGTGCTTCTGAGAGAGATTACTTCTCCTCTGATAATTGGATGGGGGAGGGGTGAAGAAAAAAGCACCCATACAAAAAGAMCCATTGCTACTGATGTTGTGTATTAAGTGAATGAACTGTAAATATTTAAAATACTCAGCAAAATACTCATGGAAATTATCATAGGATATACAGGTTAGTTTTCTGGTTCTTCAAATTATRCTCTACAGGATGAATATCTATTTATTCTGTTTATTAATTGAATAAATAGGACACTTAGTGTTCTTGAAGAGAGACAAGGTTTTTCCATGTGTTACCATAAAGTTGCTTTACACAATCAGGTTTCGATATCCTGGTCCAGCGCTTGTAGCAGGGGGGCTTCCTTGGGAGGAGATTGTGCTACAGGTCCTTGCCCCTGCTGCCTTGTGAGCCGACCTCTTTTCCCTGGCATAGAGTCCTTTTAAGTTGGGAAATTTTCTTCTCTCTTTTTCAGGTGACCACTTGAAAGTCTGCTCGCAAGGCTACACRTGCTGCTCCCAAGAAATGGAGGAGAAGTACAGTCAGCAGAGTAAACACGACTTCAGAAACGCCGTCGTAGAGCTTAGCAATCACCTACAAACCATGTTTAGTTCCCGATACAAGAAGTTTGATGGTAAGTGCAGAGACCTTGAACTTTCTCTCCTTGGGATAAAAATGTAAAAAATCCCCATCCTGTTGTTTTCTATGCAGTCGTTCTGCTCTGTCTCCCCCTTTGCTGGGAAAGTTCATGACTCGGCTCAGAGGGCAGAGCATGCCTTGTTTTGCAATCCCGTGAGAGAGAAGTATTTGCTGATTATGGCTGCTTGTTTCCCAAAGAGAGAGATCTTTCTTTCCGATTAATCTTTTGAAAAGCCATTTTGCTCTAATGTAAGATTGCAGTTGGTTTTGTTGGTACATCCCCACAGCGCGTGTAATTGTAATGTGCACATCTTGCAGCCCCAATCCAAAACAATGCTGATCTTTCCAAGCATGTTGTGAACCCATAGGATTTGTATCCATCTCACTTCTAGCTTTGGGGCTAAGCAGAGCAGCAGAGAAACACAAAGTGGTTTTGTGTGGAGGCCAAGGGTTCAAGTGTGATGCAGGGTCAGAACCCAAATGAACAAGCCTTGGCTGAGTTCCCATCGCCAGAGTGATGCTAACTGCTGACAGATAAGCAAATGACTGGTCTCGGCATTGCCCTCGGGTCCACAGTGTGTCCTGTCAGACTGGGTCTCCATAGGGCAGGCCTGGCTCATGGGAGCTGCGGGAAGAAGCTCCCTTCGTAGGTAGCTGGCCCACAGCCTTCCAGAACTGCCCACCTTGCAGCCAGGTGCTTTTCTTTTGAGACCACCTCTGCAAACAGCTGAAGTCGATGCCCAGACATGGGGCATAGTACCCAGCTGAGGTCACAGCAGCMTCTCTTGGTTTGCTGCTGAGCTCTTGGTTGGTTCCTGTGGGGCTCTGCAGGCTCCTTAGTGCTCCTAGACATGGCAGCCCCTTCTCCTGGGCATCTCCGAGAGGAGGAGCAGGGTGTGAGGCTACTGCTTGGGTTGTCATTGTTGGCTGGAGGCATGAAGTGACAGCCAGTTGCCCATGGAAGTACCTGAGAAGTTGAGTGGAGTGGTTGCTCACAGTTGTTCTGCTTGTACATCACCATCACACTGTTAGTACAGGGCAACTCCACCATGGAGCTCCTTTGGACCTTTTTTCATTGTTTCGTTGTAGGTTCAATATGAGTTTTCTATGAATATCTGAAAGTCTATGCCTTGAACCTCCCAGSAACCTCCTCTATGCTACTGCAGTGGGTAGCAGCTTCTTGCTTTCAAAAGGGATTGGCACTAGGGTGAGAGAAAAAATCCCTGGGTATGAAATTGCAGTGACTCAAAGTAGAATTACACAATCATCTTGATAGCATCTAAATCTGCTGGCTAAATATTTCCCTCTTAACCTCTGTTGTCTCTACCTGCTGGTATACCAAAGGGGTGATAGAGGGAGAACCAAAGTGTCTAGACTTGCAAGCTTATTAAATGCAGAACAAGACACTTAATGAAAYCCAGCCCATAGATAAGCCCTTTCAAAGAGACCAGAGGAACAGCATCTGCTTCACCTTAAATGAACRACGAGGCTTTTTGAAATGCTGCATTGAAAACAAAGAGCATGCATGGGTCGCTGCATTAGCATCCCTGACATGGAGCAGACATTCTGCGAGGTGCATCTGCCCCTTTGTGGGGTGAGGGGTGGCTGCAGGGCTGTGTGAGGGCAGGGAGATATTAAGCCAGGCTGAGCTGGATGCTTGGTGAAGCCCAAAGCTTCGAAATAGGTGAGCTCTGGTAGGGAGCCCTGCGCAAGCTGTTCTGTCTGTGCTCTGCGGTTCTCCTGTCAGCTCTCACAATGTCCCCTGTGCTGGTCTCACTCTCACTTGGAAGTCCTTGCCCGGCAAGTCTGGAAGGGGATGGTGTTGTTCAGCTGTTCCTGAAAGCTGGATTTACTGTGCCCAGCCTGTCCCTGAAGGGTGCGTCCCTGCCTCATACAAAACTAATGAAGGGGAATTGGCAACCTCCTCAGCCTGTCCCAAAGCTTAATGACTCTGAGTGCTAATATCAGATCTAAATCTTCATTTGCTGCAGACAAAGCTGATTTAGGGATTTTTTTAATCTTACCTGGGGTGGAAGCAGAGATGAACTGATTACCGCCCTCCATCATTTACCTCTTGGGAGACTTCTAATCATGACTGCCTCTCTCCCTCCAGCCCTGTCACCTGGAGGCTGAAGGCACACCTTCAACAGCATCCCTGCTGGTGGCTGGGGCAGGAGACTCAAAGAAGTCTCCCCTCCGAGGTCCTCAGACTCTTCTGCAAAAATTTTGGAGTTCTATGCCCTAGACTGCTGTGTTCTGTTTGGTTAAGAGCCTGCTGTTGAGTGTTAGTCTGCTTGTGGGATGGTTTTTCCTTCCACTGATCTTGGTACTTGGACATCAGACCAGCTGTGGTCAGTTGTGTCTTGCACATTTAAGTTCTCCTTGCCCAACATGATTCATCCCACCCTTTTTAATCTGATGTGCCCAAACTACAGGAAGGATAGGCAATCAAAACCCGTATATTTGTCCTGATCCCTAGGGATGAGATTGGAAGAGGACACATTCCCTTCCAGAGCTCTTTTTCTGCATGGACCCATGCTCTTATTTTACCATTTGCAGCTCTTCAGGGCTTCCTTATCACTCACAGCTAAATCCACTCAAACGGAAATAAAGCTAACAAAAATGAGCTGTGCACCTTCCTCTGTTTGACATGAAATCCTCTGTGCTACAGCTGTGCAGAGTGACTGAGCAGGCAAGATGAGTAATTACAAAGACCAAATTCAGTTCACCAAATGGAGTGGATGCTCCTCTTGTGGCGTGACACGTCCCCAGGCTGCTATCGGCCACTCCAGGACGCTGCCCAAGCAGCAAACCCTGTCCTCCAGCCCTTTGGAAATCTTTGTTGTGGGTTCTCTGGCTGCTAGTCTCCCAGCCTTGACATTCAGGTCTGGGAGGAGAGGCAAACCTGTCCTGCCTCCGTTATGTGCTTGACCTTTGGAGCAGTTGCTGCTGCAGGACAGTCCAAGTGGCGGCATGTCCTTTGGATGGAGGCTGGGATGCCCTGTGGCTTCTGGAGCGTTCGCATCAGCTGTTGCTGGAGCGCTGTGTGCTCTTGGAACTGTTGCCAGAATTGCTCTGATCTGACACCAAAGCCGTACAGAAATGGATTATCTCCTCTTAATCGGGAGCATGGAACAAGCTGCTGATTATCCATCCCCAAAGGGCTGACCAGAAGTGATTTTGGCTCCCAGTGCATAATGTGACAGCGTCAGATCCTCCTGTGCGTATTTGGTTTGCAGGCACTGCGAGAACTCGTGAGCTTGGGAGTCCCATGTMTTATATATCCTGTCTAAATATTTGCTTACAGTACAGGTATGTATGCCCCTGGAGGTCTCCCCTGTTGTAATTTGAACCACTAGCCTGATCCCAGTGTAGCAGTAAGATGTATTTTCAGCAGTAAGAGATAAAATAAAAAAGACTTTGTGAGTTATTGGATCACCATTGCTAAATGATTTTAGAGGTGAAGATTTGCTGGTTTTTCCAGCATATATGATCTCAGATACATTTATGGGCTTCACGAGAAATTAATGGGTAAAATTTTTTGGCCATGTAAGTGTCTCCCTCCGTGACAATGACAGTCATGGGAAAGCTGTGACTGTGGTCACATCTCATGCCGCAGAAGCAGTTATAGCAGTCAGGGATTTAAACACCCCCTCCCTTTTTTTTAATAAAATCTCCTGTGCCTTATCTTCACAAGTTAGTGCCCTCCCCTTCCCTCTCTCAGGGATTAATAACATTAGTAGAATTAATGGTGACATTAAGACTGCATAAATGCTCGGTCCCATTTATTAAATTTGAACTTTCACCTCTTTTGCCCTTTGAGGCTAAAGTTTTCCACACCAGGGTCTGTGCTAGCCAACAGTGCTTTGGGGAAATGGCTCAGCTGTTTTGAGGAATTGGAGCCAGGATGGGACATAGCCCATAACTCTTCTGCAGTGTTTCCGCTGTTCTGTTGCTTCCTAGATAAGATGTTCTTACTTCTTACTTTTTAAAGACACATCCTGAATCTCTTGGAAGATGCAACTGTTGTGCCAGGCCCTTTTCTGGGGGGAGAAATTATTTTTTGTAGGCTGTTTGCAGAGTGACCTGGCAGAGAGAGCCTCAAACCCCCATGCACAGAGGGGCTGCTGAGTCCCACAAGTTCCTTGTGTCTCTTGACCCTGCATTTCACAAGTGCTTTTGCTGTTGCACTTAAACCAAATTTTGTCCCTTTTTTTTTTGTGCACTCCAGACTTAAGGAAGGCAGCAAGCTTCTACAACCCTTGTTGTACAGGAGTGAGGAGGCAAGTGAGATGATCTATCTCTGGGCTAGGCTGGCAGTAGGTTTGGTGTTCCCAATGCCCAGACAACAGAAGGATTTGTACAAAATGGTACACCCCAAGCCATCATATGGGAAGCTATTATAAATGCCCAGAGTTCCATTTCTGATCCACTCTCCCTGAATTTTCAATTAGCATTTAAGATAAAACAAATACAGAAGTGTAAACGGAAGCCCTTTTTGGACAATAAGTGGAAATAAACTAAATCCACGAAGAAGGAGCTGGCCAGGGGTCCCCGAGTCCATGGCACACAAAATCCCTCTGCTGCACGGGGAGCAGGCAGAGGAGCTGGAAAGGGATTCCTGTTAATGGGCTCCATGTTTGTGTTGGGCAGAGTAGCCACAGGTACAAAGTGTGACCGTGATGTGCATCTTTGAAGCATCCCRGGGTGCCCTTGACCTTCTAGTGGAGCCCTGTGTTACTCCTGGGTGCGTGTATTTCTTCCAACAATTGACATGTGGCTGAGTCCGAGAGACTGGTCAGGGAAACCTTGGCCAAATACCTCCCTAACTGTGCTGAAACTGGAGGAAAAAGCCTGGAATTCATTTCTGAATTTAGTTTTTGTTGTTCAGATAACCCTTGGCTTCCAGCTGCTGTCTCCAGGTAGGAGTTAACAGGGAGGTGTGCTGGTGCAGGGGGTTGCATGGCTGGGATGTATTAATAACTGAGAAGGAGACAGAAGGGTTGAGGGAAAGTTTTTGGTGGTCTCCTTTCTGCTGCTTCAGGCAGTGTGGAGGCAAACAGTGAAAGACGAGCCCCGCAGGTGCCCAGCCTGCTGCTCCTATAGTTAGAATCTGGCAGCCCATCGGGGTGCTCTGCCTTACCAAAATAACTGCCCTTTGGGGACCTTCATCTCGCATTAACTCTTTTATTGGAAACTGCCTGCAAGAGCAGAGACCTGAGGCCTTGTCCTGCTCCTTTGGCAGGGTCTCCCCATGTCTACGGCACTCAAGACCATGGGGTCAGTGCTGTTCATCTCTGCAGGAGGCAGCTCCAGGTGTGTGGCGCAGCTGGAGCACTGAGACCTGGTGGACCTCTGCTGTGCCAGAGCTTGGTGGTGTTCGAGCTTCTGAATAAAGCTGTGTGGTGGAGAGAGCTCTCGCATTGCTACCCACCTTGAGGCGAGTGCGCTGATGACAGCATCATTAACGTACAGATAATAGGGTGGTTTAGTCTATCTACTGCGGCTCACATTTAGATGAAAGCACAGCCTTGTTCTTCCCTCTTCAGAAGGGGATGGTACCAAACCTCAAACCAACCAGGGCAGAAAATGTTGGGAAGATCCCTCAAATTTTGCAGAAGCAGCTGTTGCAGAGAGGCAATCCTTCAGACTTTGTTTCAGATCGGTGCTTTCCCAGGATGGGGAGGGGAGAGAGTGAGAAGCTGGAGGGAGCAACCACCAACACACTTCCTTTAGAAAATCCCRCTTGTGGGCTTTTGTTTGTGCTTTCCCACTCACTGCAACAGCAATGAAACAAATTGTCTGCTGTCTGTGCCTTGGAAGTTTGTTTATTCTTTGTTTTTGTTCGGCTGGCTCCTCTCCATCTGGAGGTTTTCGAGGAGGTACATACACCACCACAATTTTTAGTCTTGTTCATTGAGAATGGTGATGCTTGTTGGACAGTGGTGGGAACCAGACCTCTCTTTTGGGAGGCTTGGAAAGATCCTGAGGTCAAATTCAAGATATCTCAGAAGGAGGAAATCTCATAGTGGGGAGGCGAAGGGRGGTTCCTGCCCTGTAGGTTCGGAGGGGGGAAAAAGAAGATACTAGATCTGGTACCTGAGCAAAGACTTCAGCAAGGGGYAAAAGCAGTTTGTGTACGGGCTTGGAGGGATCAAACACTCTTATGTGACCTCAGGTCCAAGCAGTTCTGCTCTTAAGGTCACAGGTAAACTGCTCTTATCCTTTTGGGTTTTTTTCTCAGAAGCAAAGATGCAGGCARCAGGCTTTGTACTTGGCTACAGGAAACGTGCCTGGTGCTCTCTGGTTACTAATTGCTGTCAACCAGTCAATGAACTATTGTTTTTCTGTTTAAAATTAACTCTCTCTTCCTCCTTCCTGCACAACGGAGCCACCAAGCCTATGCGCATAGTCCTGGTAGCTGCTCCCCTGGACACCCGTTTTGGTGGTGGTGGTGGCTTGGGATCTTGTAGTGGGTTTGGGGGTGTGATAACCCACTGGTGCAGAGCTGGAGCTATTTTATTAGTGTTTAACATACTGTAATGTCTTAGTGTCCAGCCTCTCACATGCTGACTGAACAAATAAGAGGCAGCCTCACCTGGAAGAGCTCTCCGTGCAAGTGTAATGAGATGAGGGTAACTGAGGTAATGGGAACAAGAAAGCCATCCCCACTGTTCAGTAGCACCGGCCTTCCTCACACTCTGACAGCAGTAGGAAGGGAGGCTCGGGAAAACACGTACGTGTGAAATACCTTAGTGAGTGTCCCAGAAAGCTCCTTCGAGTTGGGAGAATGTGGGAGGCAGCCTTAAGGAGCTCCCTTGCAGGTGAAGTTCGCTGTTTGGGCTGGGAAGTTGGCATGTTAGTACCGAATGGATGTGGGGCAGAAGCTGAAGCACCTGAGAAATCACAGGTGTGTCTGAAGGGTTAGTTGAGATTGAGGAATGGGTGCAGTGAAAATTAGACATGGGGGGAGGGAAGAACAAGCAATGGAAGAAGAAGAATAAGAAGAAGAAACAGCAGCAAGAGAGGTGCATCGGGGAAGAGTGCTGTTGAGTTGTTACAAGGACGGGGATGGAAGTGCTGGGAATGATGGCCCTGCTGCTTGGGGAGGAGGCAGCATGGGAGCAGCGGGAGAAAACTCAGTATAGCTGACCCAGAATGGGATGTGTGAGCAGTGACAGTCCCTGAAAACAGGGATGAGGAGGCTATGAAGTCCGGGTACATCCTGCTGCATGGGATGTGGCAGAGCAGGATGGACTAAGAAGAGACCGAGGACTTTTCTCTTCTTGCTGGTTTCCTAATTTGTGGGGTGACTGGTACATGCAGCAGAGAGTGTGATGTGCTGCTGTTTGTTTCTTGAATCACGGACAGCAATCTCCACATTGTTTTTCCTTTTCCTTCATCGCTCCTTATTCTCTAACGAGCTCAATCTCAGTGTGATGGTGTTATCTGGCKCTGTGGATTGTATTCTGCCCTGCTCTTCTGGACTCCTACCAGCCCCACAGCGCTCCAGAAACAAGAACTACTAGAAATCCTGGGGTTTTGGTGGTTTGTTTGTTTTTTAACCTCTGAGGCTGTGGYACAGTTGTTGTTATTGTCTTGACTGTTCACTAATCAAGCAAAGTTTGGGGAGACGTTGGTCCCCCAAGCTTTGCAGCTTTCACATGTTGGGGCTGTTGCTGTGACACTGGCAAGATTTAAGCCTGTACTTCTTCAAGCCCTGTGAAAGAGTTCTTCCCATGTCAATAAGTGCTAACACATGTTTGAAAACAGGACAGAGAAACAGCTTGTGGATCTGCCCTGCCCTTCCTGAGTTCATATTCAATAAATGTGTTAACACTATGTGTTCATCGGTTTCTCAACACTTCCGGAAAAAGATTGTTAAGCTAGGGTTTGTTTTTCCCTGGTGGAAATTACAAATGCTGTACATGCAATAAAGGAAGCGAAGGCATATTAAAAATAATGAAGCACATTTAGAAAAAAATAATCTCTCTTCTCTCTTTGGACTAGGTGGCATGGCTGTGGATGGCTTCAGCCTCCAGGTGAAGAGAGCCGTGAAGCATTTCCCTTTTCTTTTCTCCCAAATTCCTTTTATCTATCTGGATTGAATTTTGCTTCGCATGGTAGGAGCAGCTGCAGGGTGGAGTTTGCATCCACAGATGCACCTCTGGAAAATGCTGGGACGGCGCCGGCCCTTCCCCGGCACAGCCTGCGGGGCCGTGGCTTGGGCAGGAGCAGTCGTCTGGGAATCCATCTTGCTGTTGTGGACATTTTATGAGTAAACTTTTTAAGGAGAAAATATAATTRATCTCTTTGTGGCAGTGTTCTCCTGTACACACGAGAAAGCATAATTGTCTATACAGACAAGCAAATTAAAGGTTTTGGTAAGACAGACGGTCCTTAATTAATCATAATCTGGACAACATATTAAGAGTATGCTYGAAAAGCTGGGTGGCAAATTATCTGAAACTAATTAATTGTGCCTATAAAAATTCAGCATGTTCTGTATGCGTGCTTGAACCTGGTTTTATTTGTTTTTTAAGGTSGTTGAGTAATTGCATGTCTACCTGGGATCTGTTTGCATAGTTCATTTGCAAACCTCAAACAGAATAAGGACAATTGAAAACTCAGCTGTAAACTAAGGAAACCTGGTGCATGGGAAATGCAGTGTGTGTGGTGGCTTTTGGGAGCAGAAAGGTGTGTGGCACAATTTCAGGTGTCACACCTGAACATGGCCAACATTTCTTTAGACTGGGTGTCTGTAGCGAGCACATTGGCTCAGCAGCCTTGCCGAGCTCTTGGATAAGACTTGACCTTTTTTGCACTGCAGTTAAGGTTTCCTTTGCTCTATAAAACGWGGGGTTTTTAGGTGCTGAGCCCTGGGTCACTGATGGTTGGACTCTGCAGTGGCTAGAAGAGGAGTAAGTGTGGTGCTGTGGAACCCTGTGCTGCTCTGTGTGAAATTATTCCCTGAAAAAAATGTGGTTTGCTCCTGAAGATCAGGAAATTGAAAGCACAACTTTGTACACCTGCAGTGATCAGCTACAGATTCAGCCCTGAGGACTCTGCCTGGGGCAGGGCTGGAGAGGCAGAGGACACCAGTGCCCTGGTCCTGACACAGGGCAGGGGGTGGCAGGAGGTGGCTCAGACCAGGCAGTTTTGCTGCTTTTTTCCTTTGTTGCCATCACACGTACGGAAATGCCAAGCCTGTCTGTGGGTGAAGGGGAATGTGTCCCTTTGAAGTGTTCATCTCATTTCCAGGAGCTGCCTTTGATTTTGGTAGGACTGCACCCTACAGCACTGGGCTCCCCTCAGCAAAAGCCCTTTTGTATGAAAATCCCACTCTTAACATACCTGAAAATGTTAGCACAAGGAATAGGAAAACACTGCATCCCTTCTTACTTTAAAAACAAAAAGAAGAGGATATTTTCAGATGACACCTATGAATCCAAGATCAAAAAATACATTGGGTTTGGAAGTCAAAAGAAGTAGATGTGTTGTCTGGAGGTGGGATTTGCTCTGTCTCACAGTGGGTGGAGTTGATTGTGTTTCTTCAATTAGCTCATATATCTGCAATTTGGAAGAAAGATTGTTTTGCGTTATTCTGGCAGTGGAAYCTGATGTCATGTGGAAGCACCTTTGGGAGATGCAGTGCTCTCCTGCACTGGGTTACTGGCAGGGCTGGTCTGCCCTCGAGCTGCAAACAGATAGTACATCTTATTACCTGAAAAAAGGAAATTGCCAAGTAACTGTGGTTATGGTTCCCAATGTGCTCTTTTATAGAAGGATTTGCTCAAAAGCAGASACTCTTTTCCCCAAGATTTTTATTGCAGAGATACCAGATATGTCACATCCCGTCTTTTTTACCCTTTCATGACATCTCTAGGCTTTCACCGGGTGTTGGGCATTGAAATTCTACCCTGAAATTCAAACAAATATTTATGTTTAAAAGAATAAACAGAGCCCAGAGCTGTAGATTGCCCGACTGCAGATTACTGCCTCTTCTGTCTCTAAAAGTTAATTGCAGTGGAAATGTCATCTTCCTTTGAGCATCACAGCCCGTAGCGTGCACAGGATTTATTTTGCAATACAGACACATTTTAAAATTGTTTCTTGGCATTAAGAAAGGTCTTATGGCTCTGATCCCACCGGGCAGCTCGACAGTGCTGGTTCCCTCAGCCCTGAGCTCGTTCTCCTGAGCATCTCCCTGAGTGAGAAGGTGACTTTGCATACACAGGACTTGGCTGAGGTGTGTTGAAGCAATACAACATGGCCTTGCTCCTGTGGCAGGTCGCACCAGAGCTGGCTGTGCCRTGTTGTCCCAGTGCCTTGTCTGTGGTCCGTCCTGTCCGTGTGACGCAGCCATCTCTGCACATTCTGCTTTAGGTCGGGAGAACCAGGGAGCCCTTCGAGCCACGTGCTGCTCCCGCGGGTCAGTTTGTGAAGCCCTGCCCCACCGTGTGTGTGCTTGTGCCTGTTTGTCGACAGAGGGGCCAGCCCTTGTTCAGGGAGTTTAAACGAGATAACTGGAGGGAAGAGAGAGCCTGCCATCCCTCCAGATAGCGGTGTCTCGGAGAGCACCGGCAAAGTATGATTTGTCGTCTGTGAAAAATGTTTGCATTTGACAGCTTTTCACAGGAAGCCTGTCAGAGTGATAATTTAATGAGTACAGATTGCTTGCAACACAGCTGTAAAACGTGCTTTTACAGTGCTGTAAAATAAGCAACCGAGGCCTTTGTGTGTTTGCTTTGTTTGAGAACAAGTCAACTTCTAATACAAATGAAAGGTGGTCATTTATTTTACCCAGCAAACAGTCAAGACGTAAGAGAGGAACCTGTGATTTTTCTTCTTGTGGTGGCAAGGTTAATGCTGGGTTATGTTGGTGTTTGCTAATCAGCTCATTTCTGTGAAGGGGAGAATTAATATCTAATTAGATGTAGGGAGTTACTAGTCAGATTAGCATTTAACTCATAAAAAGGACTTTCAGGCTTTCTTCTCTACATTGCAGACATCTATGCCCATGGTTTGCACAGAAAAAGAAGATGAATGTTCATTCCTGTGCCCAAACAGATTTCTTTATGTGGAGGTAGAAACTTAGGATGCAGACTTGTACTATGCCAATAGCTAGGCTAAAATGTATCTATGTATATATAAKGTAATTGCTGCTGCTGACCAAGTTGAGTGCTGTGCATTGCATAGAGGAAAATGCCATGCACTGCTGGGTCCATCTCTGCTTGCTGGTGTTGAGTGGCCATTCATCCCCAATGCCATGCTTGGCATCCCAACCTCATCTCCACCCCAGGAGCCTCGAGGTGCCAGCAATGGCATCCATGGTGCCAGTCACCAGGGCACCCGTCTGGCATGGTTCAGGGATGCAGGCGCGTGCTGGCAGGGGTGGATGCTGACTCCCTGCTGCAGACACACAGCCTTCTCTGCCCTCCTTCCCTTCGTCTTTGGAAAGTGGCACTTGAGAACGGATGTTTTCTGTCCATGAAAATGATGGTYGGAGCTTGAGCCAGAAAAAAATGGCTTTGTGTACGCGTGCTGCCTCCTGCAGCAGTGTTGGGCTTTTAGAAGCGCCTGGTTTTGGTGGGAAGTTTTCATTTCCTTTATTTACCGTCCTTTTGGGCAAGTTAAATCTGCTGGCTAGAGGGCTGCAGGTGCACAGGTATTTACTGCTAATTAGATTGCAGGTTTTTTTTCAGGATAATTAATGAACATATCTGGTTCTAGCCCACATGAAAAATTGCTAAAAGATGCAGAGCTCTAAAGCCTGGATACAGTTTATTCAACTTCCACTTTGGAGTGTAACCAATAAAATGAGTTTGGGCAGGAGAATAAATTGGTTATGGTAATATGGATGTATTACTTAAGATAACTTTCTTGGCTTAAAACATTGTTTTGGGTTCTTTAGACTGGCGATTRGAATTATCTGATAGATTTGCCATCAATATAATTTCAAAAATTTAATTTTTTTTGAAGAGTTTGCTGATGCATCTGGCGGGTTTTGTGCCTGGTACCAAAGTATTTAAATAAACAACTTATTTGGTGATBCTAAAAGGTCTTAGCAAAGGAAGGAAGTGAGCTTTCAAAATGATTAAGTGAATTAGAAATTAATATACACCAAGCTAATCTCTATAGTATAAACTCAACAGAAAAAAATCTTCCTGGAGAGGAAATGCCAGTCATGGGAACGAAAGTGGAGGTTCCTGCTGATATTGGACAGAGGACGTGTTGGGTGTTTGAAATCAATCTCCTTTTCCCTGGWTCATTTCTCTTGTGCTCCTAAGAGGCTGCATTATATACAGCCATGTCAGGCACTGAACCCCATGACTTTGTTCATCAGGAACTCATGGAATGTTTCAGTTTTTCCAGAAAATGTTTTCTGTGTTAGGCTTTGTTTGTACTGGAGCGCTTTGAAGACGAAAATCTGAACTTCAGCATACTTTTAATGTCTTTTAACAAGGTTTAAATTCACACTGGGCSAAAATATTCCCCCCCCCTTCTAACAACTTCTGGCTCTAAGCATTGCTCCTTTGAGAATTTAAAAAACCACAGAGGCATGTTTTATTAAAAAATATTTATTGAATACGAGTCACAGAAAAGCAGAGGTCAGAATCCCCAGTTGCTGGTGGCATGCATAAAATAATCTGCTTCCCCTCCTGGCTGCGCCCGCTCTCCGGGGTGCCGGTGCTCCCTGCGGGGCTGGAGCAAACCTGCGGCTTGGGAGGCTTTGTCCTGGTGGAACCTACCCTTGCTCTGCTTAGCCCCTCCCCAAGGCCACAGAGCATGGAGATTTGTTCCAAAACGGCCCAAATGCTTTTGGCCTAGTGGACCCCTCCCCTTTTTTTATTTTAATTTTAAGTCGTCTGTGACAAATCTCCAAGGCCAATGTTTTGTGGCAGGGTAGTTTGTGCTTAGACCCACGTGCCAGGGCTTTGGTGACGTGGTCTTGGCAGGACGTGTTCTTTAAACTGCTTCTGCAGTCAGATCATCATCAGATCAACTTGTTATCAGTGTTGGAGATGTATGTGGCACTGCCAAGACAAACTGTGATGGCATTTTGGCAGCAGCCATTCTCTGGGCTGCCCAGTGCTCCAAGATGGTGAACCAAAGTGGGGATTTGCTCTTAGAAAGTGATAAAAATCCCAAGCCCCGTCGGTCCTTTGACATCTGAAAAATCTCTTCTTGTGCCAAGTGTTTAGCCCTCGGATTTTGAGCAAGTTCTGGTATAATTGTGGCAGTTTTGTGCTGCCACATACATTAGAAGCCCCTTCTGCGATCAGAACCAATTAGATAATTGGTCAGTCCCTGCCCTGAGAGATGACAAACTTGCAAGACGGGAGAAAGAACCTGCAGGTAGATTTTTTAGTTTGTTTTTAAAATGTATTAAAATTTGTTCATTTTTGAGGCTGGTTTATCATCGTTTTGAAAAAGGAATTGTCGAGAACCAAAAAGAAGGACTCGTTTGTGCAAAACATCTGTTTAACAAAACCACCTTTTTTCTTTCYGATACTTTGTTCTTTGAAATTACATATTTTAGGATAGCTGAATGGAAACATCAGAAACTGGTGCACTTTTTTTGTGTTTTTGCTGCCTCTTGTCATGGTATTTACATTTGCAACAAAAGAGATTTCACTCATGCATGTCTTCCAATCTGGAGAGAGGTTGAGGGGATTGATTTATGAGGAATAATCAAAAATTCTGAGATGGAGAAATTGTTCGAAAATTTTTAGGGAGTCCTTTAACCTTCTATTTCACCTGGATGGTGGTCTCGTCATGCTGAATTTTCAGTTAAGCAATGGCAGTGGTTGTAGAAGTGTGTGAACACACAAGCCAATGCCCACGTTTACCGTATCTTCTCTTCCTCTATTCCAGAGTTCTTCAAGGAACTCCTCGAGAACGCTGAGAAGTCTCTGAATGACATGTTTGTGCGGACGTACGGGCGGCTGTACATGCAGAACTCGGAGCTGTTCAAGGACCTCTTTGTGGAGCTGAAGCGCTACTACGTGGGCGGCAACGTCAACCTGGAGGAGATGCTCAACGAGTTCTGGGCGCGCTTGCTGGAGCGCATGTTCCGGCTGGTCAACCCCCAGTACCACTTCACGGACGAGTACCTGGAGTGTGTCAGCAAGTACACGGAGCAGCTGAAGCCCTTCGGGGATGTGCCGCGCAAGCTCAAGCTCCAAGTGACGCGAGCCTTYGTGGCCGCCCGCACCTTCGCGCAGGGCCTGGCCGTCGCCAGGGACGTCATCAGCAAAGTGTCCGCGGTGAGCTCTGTCCCGGGATTGTTCATTCCCGTGTGCTGTGGACCCAGGATGAGAAACATGTTTCCTTGTTGTCCTGTTCCTAAAGGCTTTGGTGGTAGTTGAGTGTGGGTGGGACCAAACTCCGTGTATGTAGGTTGTGCTGTCGTTTGGTAGAGTCACATTCCGAGCACAGCACCATCCAGTGCTGCAGCCCAGTTCCCCAGGTGGATGCTTTCCTCCTGTCTAGGGAACAACAACAGCAGCAAATTAAATGCCTTCTGCAGTGGAAATAACCATGTTTGCTTGTGTAATGGCCGTATCTTCTTCTTAATATTGGCTTTAAATTACAATGAGTCACGGATGCTACAGGCATCTATTATGGAGCAGCTGATGATTTACTCCTCGCTCCTGGGCAYGGGGAGAGGCAGTTCACATGAAGAAACAGCACTTCTGTGCTGACAGTAAGCTGGAGCCATATGCGCAGGGGATGAGCAACTTGCACTTGGTGCCACACACACAGAGCACAACTTAAGACCTCAGACTTTAATGGTGAAGTCACTTTTTGGGGGGATAAGACAGCTGTGATGTGTTGTTCACTTAAATATTTACCTCTCTCTTCATATATATCACTTTGGAGTTGTTTGAGGGGGGTGACTTTTTTTGACATGAGAYTTGTCTTTCACTTTAGTCTGAGTTGTGTGGTATAGGGAACAGTCAATAATACCCTTGAAGTGATTGTGTAAGATAACAAATATTAGTGATTTCCTTTTAACAAACTCAACTCATTTCCTGTGGGCTGTAGAAGATATATTGTAATCATTTAATCGGGCAGAGAGACATTTACTTTCTCTCTACCYGGTTACAGAGTAAAATAATGTGAGGCTGAAAGAGCAGGCAGCAGTTTGAATCACCTCAAGTGCCAGGAAAGAAAAAAAAAGAAAAAAGTAAACCAGAAAAGAATAGCTGTTAAGATACTCTTAGAAGTAGAATGCAGTTCTGTAGGCAGCACAAGGAGCATTAAGTGAGATAATCATTCAAATTTCTTTGATTTACAGGAATAGTATTAAAATACTGTCTCTGAGGATAGGGGGGAAAAAAGTCTGCTTCCATGTTAATTTTTCTTGAAGAGAAATGAGGAAAATAGCCTACAATAAGCTAAACATGTGTAGTAGGGCAGAGAATATTAGGAAGGAAGGACTTTCCTTACTAAAATACCCAGACTTCAGGAGTGAGTTGTAAGTTAGCAGTGGCAGGTTTAGGTCCTTGGAGACCTTGGACACCTTGACTCCCCACCTTATGGAGGTGACTCTCAAGTTAGATGTGTCTGTGTGCTGCTGGTTGAGGGGTGGGCGTGTGGAGCTCTGTGTGTGACATGCAGGGTCACTCTTACGAGACCACAAAATCTTTCAGTCGTCCTTGTGGGAGGGAGGGTCGGTGCCAGATGGAGCATGATGTCTCTGTGCCAGGCCACTGGCCAAGCCTGCTGACTCTTAGTTGGGGGTTCAGATTTGGTAGCCCTTGTTTGTGGCTGTGTGGCACATCTTGTGGTCAGGGGATGGGGTCTGCGCTGCTGTAGAGTGTGGATGAAGTATTCGGGTGGGAGGTCTGGCCATTAAGCCCCAGTACAGTTTCGGGAATGTGCAATTACTTGATAGGCAGTAAACGTGCATGGGTGAGGGATCGTGTTTATGCTCCATCTGCTCAGAATTCATCAAAACGTCTCCAGACTTGACACGGAACCACAAGGGCTACGGTCCCCGCATCTGTTACGAATCAGTCGTGAACCCGAGGTGGCGTCGTGATTTCTCTTTCCCTTTTGAAGATCCTTGAGTGTAGAGTTGCCTTCAACCCTAGAATTAATTGCTCAAGTGTGGAAAGCTACCCAGAGTCCCACGCAGCTGCAAAAATAGCTCACGTGCCGTGGACGATCACAGTTGCTCTACTTTCCACTTCAATTTCACAAGTTGCACTGGAAATCCTACAACAGGTTGACTTTTCCAAGCGATAACAAAAGTCCCTGCTGTTGAATACCTAAGCTTTAGTTGCAGCAGTAGAAGGAAGAGTAATCTTTTCTCTAGTGTTTTAGTCTCATTCGGTGGAAATCTAACATCACGTTTCTGCAAGGCACAATGGGAAATTCTAGCCGTGAGTTTAAAAGCTGATGTTTTTATGCCTGCTGCTCTGCGGTTGTGTTTTGGGGCTTCCCACATTACATATAGATTAGCCTGGCTTTGCTGAGCTCTATATAATGACTCCATTGACTTTGCTTCCTTATAATTTTTACTCAGGAGTTGTAGTGGAATGACTGCTTATACCAGGGATTAACTTGAGGGATAAATCTTCAATTCTTCTTTATGAAAAAATGTCCAAAGTAATGCAAATTAGTTTTACTTCTAATGCGTTTTGTAACAAGTAAGTTTAAAATGTTTGATTGTAAATCTTCAGGAGGAGAAATACAAACTACTGCAAGACCCAGCTGTGTACTTTCCTGGGATACTRTCAGGAGAGCAAAGAGCACTTCACAGTGGAAAGGCCTTGATGGCTTTTTTAATGATCCTAGATATTTTTACATCTTCACTAGAGAGTTGCATTTAGAAGGGCATTGTTCTTGCGTGAGTTTGGGAGTAAAGGGCTAAAAGAAGAGAGAATATTGAAAAGCTGCAAGTATGCTTGATTTCTGAGCCAGAATGCTAGAAAAGAACTTTTAATTCATTCTTGAATGGATCAAAAGATGGAAATGCACAACAGAGAGAAAGCTGTATGGTTTTGAGAGAGACTGTATGGTTTGAGAGAGCTGTATGGTTTTGCACAGACTTTTTTCAAACTGTCTAAACTCCACAGTTTTGATGCTCAAGTCTTCACCGCTCAAATTCCCTCATTTGAACCCCAAAAGTACAAAATTCTCCAGATCCGTCCTGAACAGCAAATCTGAGCAGAAAACTCAGGATGCTGCTTGTGGCTCTTAGAGATGTGCCCTGCCTCTGAGGTGGGCTGCAGGGGGCTGAGGGCCTCCAGTGCTTCACTGTCCTCTGCTAATGCTGGGTGCTTTCTCCCTGACCTTCCTGCCCCTGCCTTCAGGAGACGGAAATCTGCCCATCCCCTAATCACTCTCCTGCTCCTTAGCCCTGGACAAGCGCTGAAGTCAGCCGGGTTAAATTGCTGCCAGCAGTGACATTTCCTGCCCCGGTCAGGGCTGGAAAAAAGGAGCAAATATAAGCCAGAGCCCTGAGTGACTGAAAAAGGATGAGAACCTGCAACTGGGCTGTTCTCAAGCTGCAGAGATGTTCCCGTAATTAGTTGCCTGCAATTAAACCCACAGCCTGGTCGAGGGTCATGACACCTTTGAGGGCAGAGTGCACTGGGGCTTGTAGGGGGCAGGTCAGCTACAGGTATGGGATGGAGGTCCCTGTTTGCAGGGGCAGAAGAAGTGAAATCAAGGGCTGAGCTCCCTGACAGCATTTTGTAGGGTCAGGAGGARCAGGGAGGGGAGGTCTGGCATGAGGTGAGCAGCAGAGGCAGATGAAGGGTGAAGTGTGCAGACACCCAACATTGAATCCCTGCGTCACCCTCTCTCCACAGACCTGCAGACAGGGATGTATGGGTGTAACCTTCTGCACTTGGCAGTCGTGGTGAGTTTTCTGGAGGCCCCCCAGGAAATTTATGCTGATAAACTGTTGTTTTGGGGTTCTTCTACCACTTTTGCCTCTTGCTGTTGTGTCCTATAATTTAAGGCAGAACTGCTGGGAGCTCAAGAGGCTCCCAAATCACCTTCCAAACAAGCACTCGTGTGCTGAAAGCCACGTGAAATGCAGTTGCCACCAAAGCATCTGGGCTGCTGGAATGGGTCTTCCAGCCTATCCTTGGGAACCCTGGGAAAGGCAGCAGCTTGAACATTGTATGCAAGAAATGATGTTTAGTTTGGAAGCATGGCTATGATCCGTATGAAATAATGCACAGCCTCCTATGAGGAATACACCTACTTCCTCATCTGCTGTCCTCTGGAGACATTAGCAGCTGAGAAGAGGCTGCTGGAGATGTTCAAAATGGGTGGAGGAGGTCAGYGTTCTTGGTGTTGGCCTTTCTTCCCTGTTAAAGTGTAATGATAGCAGCCAAGGAGGGAATTTTCTTCAAACTGTTTATGAAAGGAATTGCAGAGGGGCAGGTGATTCCCTTCCCACACAGAACAGGAGCCCAGTGCCTTTTTAACCCCTTTTGCTCTAAGCCGAGGCACCTGTGGAGGCACAGGTTGAGCTGTTGGTTGACCTGTTGGGCTGCATGAGCTCCCTGAACTGTGGCTCCTGCCCTTTCTGGAATGGATGCTGAATGTGAACCAACCACTGGCTTAGCAGAAGCAGTGATGAACATAGTAAAACAATGACTGAGTAAGAATCAAGGCCTGTATCATCACAAATAGTAGGGCACTGAGATCTCATTTAGGTAAAAATTGCGCCCCTTGTAATTACCATTTGAGGATCTAAAAGTTTAGTCAGAGAGCTAGGGTCCAACCTCCCACTGTGCAGTTTTTGCCCTTGGTTTGACTTAAACGGAATGTGACCATAATCCTCTTTCAGGAAGAAGTTTGTGTTCCTATATCCAATGAAGCTGGGCAGCCTTCGGGCAAGAGCAAACCATGCCAGGGAAGTGACAGAAATGGAATATATTGCTTGCATGCATTGGGAAGTGGCGGGGGGGGCAACACTTCTGCTATGTGGGCAATTAAGAAACAGCCAGAGGAGCCAAGGAGCCCTTTTAGTGTAGCARAGGGCCTTCCCCAGAGGCAGTGCTGTCCAGGCAACAGGTTGCAAGCCATGGGTCCAGACCATGTCGTGCACAAGGACATTTCCTTCTACATACCAAGGGCAAACATCAATGCAGAAAACAATACCAAGCACTTCTGCACATCAAAGATGACCCTGAGAAGACCTGCCAAGAATGTGTCTGCATCTGCCTCAGCTCCAGTCATCTGAGGGGCTGTGCTAGGCCTTCAAAGCATGCTGGAGCAGCAGTCATTGCAGATTTAGGATTGGGAACATGTTGATGCTGTGGGTTTGGAGCCATGGCATCATGCAGGAGTGCTTCAGTCCACTGGGTTGGTTTTGATTTTTTTCTTTCTTCTGCCTCCCCTCACTTTGTGGTTCTGCTGCTAATTTTGTAAACAATGTGAGGGATAACTAAGGCTGGTTTTGGTTGTAGATGCCCAGATAAATGTCCCTGCTGTTTTGCTCATTAAAGCAAACAACGCTCCTCGTGATCTGCGGTGTCTGAGGCAGGTCCTACAGAGAACAAGCTTGATTGTGAAAGACGCTTTGGTCCCAAGGGCACCTGGAGCAGGAGATGCTGACCCTGGCATCACTATGTAAGGAGAGAGGCATCCGCTTGGCACCCTAAGTTCCCCCCTGCCCCATGTGGACTGGGGGTGCTRGTGGRGAAGACAAGCATGTTAATGTTAAGACTGAGCAGGTTGAGTGTCTGGTGGTGTGATTCTCAGGAGCTCTGCTCTTCCTTGTGGCTGTGTCACATCTGGAGCTGGGGAGCAAGCTGTAAGTAGGGAAGTGAGCATAAATGTACTCTTGAACTTTTCCTTGCAAAAGATAACACGGCAGCAGACATCGCCGTGAGTAGCGAATGTTGAGACAGTCGTGCAGTTCCCAAATTTTACTCCTAAATGTGTTCCCTTATGCAAGACCTCAGAGGCTCAAATGTGGTTGAACCAGATGCTGTCTAAATTATTAATGTTCTAGCACCAGGCCAGCAAAATTGGTTAAATGCGTAGTTAATTCCAAAACACTTTCATTGGAATATTTGGGGTGGGGAAGCAGACCATGAGCCTCCCAAGTGATCTTCTGCCTCACAGTGAGCTGAACGTCAGGACCAGCGTGTGCCAAGATGATGCTCTTGCACAACACTGAGGGAAGGAAAAAATGATGCAAGTAAGGTTGTGTTGGTCCCAAAAATCGATGACAATTCACTTGCCTATGCTGACTGCTCACCTAGAGCATCTCACAGTCAGTTTCGGAGTGTGTTTTTGAAATCATCTTTCTGTGTCACTGAGAAGTTACTCCTTCAGTCTTTTAGCCAGTATTGCCCTCATTCTGGTTTTTTGCAAAGAAAACGCAGTATAAAACAAAAGTAATTTCACTGCTTTTATTTTCAGATTGTTGGATTTTTATGTCTCCTGGCGGCTGTGGTGCTGGAAAGGCAACGCTGTTGTTGTGCAAGCTTGGAAAATAAGAAAGCTTGAGTTATCAGTGTTATTATAAATAGTTATTAAAGCTGACAGGATTTTAAATGTTATTATTAACATTCTTAATGTTAACTTGAGGGTAAAGTGAGAGAATGTAATGTGGCTCTGGCTGTCTGACAGCTGGTGGGAGCTCCCTGCAGGACTGTCCGTGGTTGGAGCTCTGTCATCCTTCCTCARCTATTTCGTGCCTTGGGAAGGAGATGAAAAAGAATCTGGTTGCTTCTCTGAGCTTTATCTGCTTGCACAGATCAGTTTATCTTGAGTTTTGGTGGTTTTGTGGTAGACTGTGAACAAGGCATTGCACTTGATAGGTGTGCACTTTAATGGTGATATTTCTACCAGAGGAATGCATCCAGCTGCAATTGCCAGCAAGTTGGAAAAGGCTAAGGGTGTAACGGTTTCCCTTATGTGAAACTCTGAAATGGGATGGGTATGACAAGGTACCAACAAAAACCAGCTTTTACTATGCCAAGAGCATGTCATTTTTACAAGAACATGATTTTACCTTTACCAGTCGATATATAAATAGGGGCGTTGTCCCAACAAATACAATATGAAGTGTTTGCATTAAGCCCAGGATTGTTTGCTTTTCACTTAATTTTTGTGAATTGTGCGCAAATCTGTATTTTTAAGGAGCAAGTTCGATACGRATGTGAAGATTGGTGCCAAAACACATCTGTTAGCAGCTTTTAATCTTCACGTTTGACAAAGCGTATAGATATGGACAAATTGTAATTTACATGATGAAACCACAGGGTGATGGATTGCTGCAGTGGCGTGGAACGCCATGGGAAGGAAATAAATTTCACAAGATAAAAGGAAGGGACTGGAGTGCATTTGCTTCTATCAGAAGCTTTTACAGGGTATGTGCATTGCAGCTACTACTACCTGGGCTCAAATCTACCAGAGTAAATCCCCTTCAGCAAATAAAGCCTTCTTTGGGACTCTGCTTTATTAGAAAGGAGATTACTTGGTTTTGAGGGTCATTCTAGAGTAGAGTTTGAATGAACTTGAATTGCTTTCCAAGATAAACACAACCCCAGAACAAAGCATATCTGGGTTTACTGTTACATACAATGGTGTTTTAAGAGCTTGCACCTGGCATGGCAGGGCCAACATTAAAAGCTTGTGAAGAATTGCCAATGCAACATATGGCACATCCCACTGACAGAGCCAGAGCTGGTCTGGACTGGGTACGGGCCCCGTGCCAGGGGTTAAGGTTCTCCTTGCAGTTAAGCATTTATCACTGTAACGAGGTGTAATTGCTCATAGTCTTCTCCAAAACTCTCTGTTAGAGGTGATCTCTGATTGTGCCTTCCTGTTGCTTTCTGACGCCATAAAATGCCAATTCTGGACTGATGAATTTGCCTATTGTCTCCCTCTTCACCTGCAACTGTATTGCACAGTAACAGCTTCCCTGTGGGTTACATCCATCGCTAGCAGGGCTTGGTTTGACAGTCACTGCAGGCTGGAGTTTGTCTTTTCCATCACCCCTTTGTGATCACCCTCTGCTCAGCTCTGTGCAGGACTCAAACCTATGTGGGGAAGGAAGTGGAACCTCGTTTGCTTTTAGAAATCRTTCTGTGCCTTTGTTCAAAGGCCCTAATTCCAGTGACCATCACATACCGTCTGCTGTGGAACGTGAAAAAGCAGCTTCAGTTTCCCCTGCATCTGCTGGGATTCGTAAAGATCAACCCCTATGGAATATCAAAGCGGGGATGCTGCGGGGCTGCAGCCRCTCGTGGGGCGAGGCGGGAACCTAAGATGGGAAGGGGCCTCCTGGGTCATGGCTCTGCGGGTGGGTTTTTGCAACACACTGCCATGCAATCCCTTTCATAAAGCTGCAGCTTTCCCTGATAGGGTTGGGGAAGCCTCCTGCTCCTCATTCCACTTCAAACTGCTCTAGCACCTGGCTCGTGCTATCAACATTTTCCAAATTTTTCTTCCTGAAGAGGATGCAGAGCACTCCTTTGAGGGCTAACAGTGCTAGGATGGCCAGGATCTACTGGTAAGCCTCAGGACTAGGCATGGAGGTCCTGGCAGCTACTGCCAAGTGACACAGGAAGGGATTTTTATCAGAGAAGCAACCAAACTACTAAACTTGAGCGTCCTTCAGAGCTCTTGTCTCTGGGTGCGAGATGTTATTTAGTTCCCCCCGCCACTTTTTTGTTTTGCAAGGACTGCACCATCTGGATAGCAGATGATACCTTTACATTTGTCTGTTTCCMGTTTTCCGACTATAAATCATCTGATTTAGCTGGTTTCTGTTGCTTGAGCTCTTAGTGTTTGAACCAGCTCTCCTTTAAAGCCATGCTGTCCCAATAGGGAGCTTTCTGCTGGGGCTCCTGCTCCCACTGTGCCTTCCAAATATATATATAATATAAAATGTGTATATGCTCTGAAGCATCTGAAACAGATTCCAAYGCCACCGCAAACAGCTTTCTACATGGTTTCTCCTTTTACTCAGCCAAACAGGCTCTTTGTGGACAAAAGAAGGGTAAAGTGCTGTCTGGTGAACATTGCTGGCAAGCCACAATCCAGCACTGAGCTACATCAGCTGCAGAAAGTTGTCCTCCTGTCTCTCTGACCAGTTCGCTTGCCTACTGAAGAGAAACCGTGGTCTTTCTAGAGTTGTCAGAAACACAGCAGATCTTTATCTGTCATCTCTTTTCATAAGAAAAGAGGGTTTAAAAATCTGCTGATGTTATTAACAAAGCAAGCCTGATTATGTAGCGGGTTTTTTTTCCCCTGGTTTGTTTTTGTTAAAATTGCCTCCTAGTTTCATGTGTTGCCAAAAGTTTTTGCATCAGAAGATCATGTTTAGCTTCTCCATAGCCCTCACCCTGAGATGGGCAATAGTAAGGTCCTCAGCATCTGTGTGGTACCACATCTTCCTCATGAACATTCATCTCCACTCGGTCCTATCATCCTCTCTGCCATGAAGTTGGTTCCCAGACCTGCAGCAGATGGGATGTGAAGGCCATCCCCATCTCCAGCTATTTGTGTTGAGTGACTTATCTCTTTTTCAGGGTCTCCTCCAGCATCTTGGATCACAATCTCTTTGGAGCACTTTCCCTAAACGGCTTACAAGGAGCCTCAGGTGCATTGTTTAAAACACCAGAGACCGCTTCTGTTTTCTCAGTGTATCTCTGATTGCATCTTAATTTTCTGTTTTCATGTGTGGCTAATTAACACTTAAACTCGCTCTTAAGGGAGCTTCTCTGTTCAGCACTTCAGACGGACCCACCATGTGGTCGGGATGGAGCTAATGCTCCTCGGACTGGCTGGGTGGAAATGGTTTCAATGAATGTTTTGAAGCTGGGCCAGGGAGTGAATCAAACATGAATGACCATGAGTCACTTTGGAAAACAGCCCTGTTGAGGGTTCGGGGGTGACGTGCCTGCTGCAGACAGCTCCGCTCGCACGCCCAGTGGCTGCGCGGCGGCTCCGAGGGTCCTCCCGGCTTGTCCTCAGCTGCAGGGCTGTAGCTGCCACCTCCTTCGGGTGTGGGGAATGGCATTAGTGAGCGTGATGAGTGCTGAGTATAAATGAACCCGGGTATCTGTCATGTAAATGCCGTGTTGAGGGACTTGAATGTGAGATAAAGGAGCTGGACTCTGTGCTGGAGAGCCCTGCTGGGCGATTGTCCGGGAGGAGCCGAGCTGCAGCCCCAGGGTGGAGGAGGGCACACTCCTGGTGGGTTTGGTGGGGGGGATAGTGTCATACATCCCATCTTGGCCACTTTTTCCTGAGAAATCCTAGCAGCATCATCTTCAGCATGTGTTTGCAGCAGGGCTTGGATAGCGCAGCCTTGCGTTACGCCTGTCTTTTGACTTGGTTGCATTTTACTGCCTTCCCTGAGTTTGAGTGCTGCGTGTCCCCTTGGAGTGCCTGCCCTTGCAGCCCTGGCATGGGTCCCACAACACACAAGGTGTACTGCACGGTGCGAATAACATTTTGCAGAGATGGGGACCGTCCATATCCCCTGGATTGGCAGGTACATCCAAGGAGGTGAGCCAGACCCCTTCATCTGTTCCCCGCATCCGTGGACCACATAAACAGGGACCGGACAGCGATGGCTGACCCCACTGCATCTCCTCTGAACAGCTCTGTCCTGTGCACCTTGGGGTAAATGTGTGGGGCTTTTGCTTTAGTGACTGAGGGCTAATTTTCTTCTCTTTTTCTCTTTTGAAGGTGAACCCCACGCCGCAGGGTACACGAGCACTGCTGAAAATGATGTACTGCCCACACTGCCGAGGTCTGGTATCGGTGAAGCCCTGCTACAACTACTGCTTTAATGTCATGAGGGGCTGCTTGGCCAACCAAGGGGACTTGGATGCTGAGTGGAATATCTTTATGGGTAAGGCAACATGGCTTAACCTGCATGTAAGTCTGCACTGATACTATGTCCCTCACTTGAATAGCTTTGTGAGTGGCTGTGCTGTGCTATAGCAGGTTTTTCAGGTATCTGTGATGGGTATCTTTTCCGTCCACACCTCTGTATACAGCATACCTTTTGCTGTTCACATTAACCTCTAAGTCTATGAGACTTTGTTGTGCCAGTGACCTTTGTTGCAGCAAGCTTTTGGAGGACAGAGGTGCCATCGGCTTGTAGGCTTGGAATATTTCTTCTTGCTGGACCAAGCACGTGTGCAGGCTGTTTTTTCCATACAACTTCTTATACATTGTCACCATACAGCCATCCTTCCTGAAGCCAGTTTACTTCTTCAGCAGCCTGGGAGTCTCCCTGCCAGCCATGAAGGGCTTTGGGAAAAGCTGTAGGCCTGGATTTTACATTAGAAAATTGAATAGGACATGTGTTTGAATCTGTTTTTAAACAGCTCATTTGGTGCTCGGCCACCATCCTTTTGCAATGTCAGTAGGTCGTGCGTGACACGGTGCGAGTGCCTTTGCCATCCTCTTCCTCCTGTTTGTTATTTCTGTTCCATGATTATACATTCTACCATTCAATACGTGAAATTTAGACTGAAGTGTTAAATTCTACCTTGGGTCAAGGCTCATCGGAATTGGCAGTGCATCACATTTTGGGGCACAGGCAATAGATAATGGTAAATGTTTGCATTTGTGCTCCTTTTCCAGAAGGTTTGATTTATCTGTGATCCAGCATCCTTTGGGAGCAGTAGCTTCACTCTAGTTAATGTGTGATGAAGTGCACATGTAAAGTATCTGCTGCTACTGAAAAGGCTGTGGTACTCTTCCCATCCCACTCGTGGAAAAAAAAGACTGTTGGAAAGAAAATATTTCCCTTTCATTAAGCTGCAAGATTAAAAGAAAGGGAAATTGCTGATAGTTGACATTTCAGGCTACATTTAAATCTTAGAATTTGTTTTCCTGTGTATGGTGCACTGGATTTTCACTTCGCTGCCCGTGCCAACTGGGATGCGTGCGGGGTGTTATTTTCAGAAGGCATTTTTTGCGCGTGTATTCCATATAGGGAGTTAAATGTGACACTAAATTGGGTTTCCAAGTAATTCTCAGGGAGGCTGACATCCCGCCCTCCCATTCCTCCCAGCCGTCTTTCTCATGAGAATATTAAGTATTTCAACTACAATTGTTGCTGAAATAGCTCAAAGCCAGGAGACTTGCAAACATCTAGTCCAAGTAGAAAAGAGGAATCCCATGAAAGGGAAGGGCATAATGCCAGAAAACAGACAAAAGCACAAGCAGCTAATTGCTGTAGGTGGTATGCGGCTAAAAACGAACCTCGGGGGAAGCCGGCGAGCCCTGTCACACGAGACTGATCAGGGACTGCATACGATAATTAAGATTATTAAACAAGACAAAATAAATACATGTGATTCCAAGTTGGAAGCAAGGCTTTCTTCTGACAGTGGTTACTCCCCAAGGGGCTTCTTGCCCACTCATTACTTAAGTATGGTATTAAGCTTCGTTACATTTATTGGCAGTATTTGCTTGGTTCTTGCACTCTGGGTTGATGGTTGCAGTGAAGTAGAGAAACAGAAAACTTTAGCTGTGCCTTTTTTTAGACAATTTAATAACTGAACAGGTGCTGGTTATGTTCCAGACTTTGGTTTCTATCTCAATTTGCCACTCTAGACAAATTAAATTAAATATATCTGGTGTTTAGGACAGGGCATATGCCACAAATATCCTGTGTGTGTGTGTTTAAAGGTTTAAATAATTAAATAAATTAGACCCCAAAAAATCCCCCCCAAAACCACCTCACAGAATCCCAAAAACCCACCTGCATGGGCTCAGTGTGATTTTGCGCCATGGGTTTAATTGCCAAGTTATGGAAATGATTTATTATGAATCGAAAGCAGATTTTCAACCTAACAAGTTAATTTAAAAATAGTTAAATTGGAGAACTTGCAAAAAGTGCTGCAAGTCTATATGAATGTGGGTGCATGTGCACGTGAAATACGCATTTGTGTGCGCTAGTGGGTCTATAAGTAAGTCACTTATGTAAAACTGGGATGTAAACTTTGTAGGTTTTTTGAGACAAGAAGAGTTTGTAATTCCTTATTTCTCTAAAGTTCCATTTAAAGCTGAGGAGTATGAAATAATGACCGAATTGTACTCTTTTCTCCCCTTTAACTATCTAAATTATTTCTCCCTCTATTCCTGACACAATTGTACACCAATTAGACAGGGGTATACTTTGTTTCAAACGGGCTATTGGGGGGTTGGAGCTTTCCTGAATGAACAGTGTTAATCTCCAGTGCCTTTTCATGATTTTTTTTTTTTCTCCACAAAGGTTTACTCTGCTCAAAGATGTCGAATTCAGGCTCCATATACATATCTGGAGTACTACTTTGTGTGCAAAGAATTTTTTTCCCYCCTAAAAAAAAATAAAAAAGATTGTTGTTAATGAATGGTCAAGGTCTTCCCCCTCCTTCCTTCCCCTTTTAAATCAGATCTTGGGGTTAAGACTGAAAACTGCCTTTTGTTCTTCAAGTCAGACAGTGAGGCTGAAGATGTGGGTTTCTGATTATTGGTGGCACAATGAGAAAGAATTGCTTTCCTTCATGAGAGCGAGGTGCTTTGTTGCCAAGGATTGTCTCAATGCCAGTAGCAAGGACAAATGTATGCAAGAGGAAAAGGGTCTTTAAGGGATAGTGCTAGATGGTGTGGCTTGGTCGTTTTTTTTTTTCCACCCAAATCCACTTCTATCTCCCCATCACAGGGAGGAGAGGCAGCCTTTGTCATGCTGTGTGTTTGTAATACATGGCTGGGGTACATTTTTCACTCTGCCAGACTATTTTTTTTTTTGTGAAGCAAAGCTGAGCCACCTCACCGTGGCTTACAAATATCAATTACTTTGCACCAAAGCTGGGGCAAAATAATTGTTATTTATAATCAACTCCTCTCTCCCAATAATGGAAAATCTTTATTTGGGAGATGAATTGCTCCTGTTGCTGGAGCAGGAGCCTCCCCTCCTGCAGGCAGCAGTGCTGGCAGTACCCTGAACCCCAGCCAGCATTAGGAACATAAGAAGGGGCTGCCAGAGGGAACCACTGCTCGCCACCACTGCTCTGGGGACACCAGCCAGCTCCTAGTGGGAGGTAAAAGTTTGCAGGATGCCTCCAAAATCAAAACTGTGGATGAGGCACAGCCCCCCCACCCTCAGCCCCTTCTCCTCCCCACCCCTTTTTAATGGAAGTTTATTTCGCTTAGTGTTCCTTGCCAGTATCAATCCCAACTCCAATTATTACTTCCCTTATCTTTTCTCGCCAGCTTTGGCAGCTCTGCTGGAGGCCGAATGCATTTTCTCTATCGGCAGTCAAAGCAGAGGCTGCATTCCTGGGCTGTGATACATGGAACGCCATGGCACCCCTGCTAACAAAGGACCCAATTCGCTCTACATTCCCATGGTCTTGTGGATGGCCTGCCCGGCTCAAAGTTTACAAAGATGCCAAACAGCCAGAAGAATTGGGGTTTATGTTTCCTTTCAGTCTTTCACAAACACTTTATTGATCTGTGGCCTTTCCTGGCCGCTCGGAGAATTAAGTAGTTACAAAATGGAATAATTTTTCTTTTTTTTTTTAAAAAAAGAAAACCCTGTGCATTTTGTGTGTTTTATTATCTCTCTATTCATAATATTTTTATTTGAAATGAGCGGCTTCCTGCACACTGCGCCGGGATGTTCTTTATGCGCGTGAAAAACCCCAAAAGCTTTGACAATGATGAACACATTTAAGTTGTGCTCCACTTGTTTACAAAAGTCTCCATTTGGTAGCACATCAAAAGCATTTTTCTCTCCTCCGGCACAATGGTATATTCATGCTAGCAGTCATTACTCAGAGATTTGAAGCATCACTTTATTGGAGCCCACCACAATACAGTCTAAGACTCTTTGTTTCGTTTGTTATTACCTTCTCCTTTTTTTGCTTTTTTTTTTCTAAAAAAATGCATTTAGTTCGGACCTGTTTGTAGTCCCTGACAGTGAAATTCCAGCCATGCCCTGCAAGAGCTCTGTCATTGATGCTGGTGGTGTGTGCCTGTGGAGTGAGGGCCTTTCCTCCCGGGGCTCACTCCATAAACACCCACACCTTGGTGGAGCTGTGTGAGTGAGAGTGGGTTAATCAACTAATAGTCCTTTAACTAACACCCAACAAATCTTTAAAGTATTGAGTTGACTTTAAAAAGTGGATTTACAGGCTAGGAAGGCATCTGCAGTTCACGTTGCAGGGGTTGGTGTTGGACTATTATTATCATTGTGTTTTGTTGTTGTTATTAGTAATAGTAATAATAATTKTACATACACAACTAGCTTAGTTGTATATTTTTCGTCAGTTTGTGGTTTTTTTAATGTATTTTATATAACATGACTTGGGCACTCAGGCAGAGCTATTACTAATTGTTGAGTATGTGGAATTTCTTTATAGGGCTTTAACAGATAGCCAGAGTCCAGAAATTTTCTGCTTGTTGGAAGTACCTTCTGCACTTAGGAGGAGGATGGATGTCATGAGAAACACTTCTCAAGATTAATAGACTAAGTGTGAAACGCCCATTTCTCCTTAATGGAAGGGACCAGGCATATCTTAGGAGCAGGGAGGAGCTCCTTGGGGCCAGAGGAGCTGTTGTGTCCTCATCACTCAGGCTAGGAAAAATTAAAGCATTACATGCAACTGGAAAAAGATGAGTTCGTGGCAGAGCATCATGAAATGATGGAGGAGAGGGGACCAGCAAATGCTTTGGGGTTGAGGGACCACAGTAAAAGCTAACAGTAAATTAAGGTTGCAGTGGGTGAGAAGAGACAAGAGCTTAGTGCCAGACGTGTTCCTGGAGGCACCTTCCAGGGGAGAACCAGAGACAGGACTTAAATGCAATGCAAGGTGAAAGCGTTAATGCCAGTAATAATTTCCCAGAGGAAGCAGTGGATGTTCAGTAGCTGCTGTGTTTAATGATGCATTTGATGAGGACGTGCGTGTCGGCACAGGAGGAGTGACCCAGTGTTGGCTGAGGGACTTTCCATCTCCCCTTGGTTAGAGATGTGCCAAATACATCATGAGCGCACAGCATTCACCCTGCTCTCACACAGACTCCCTCCTCCTGCAAATTGTCCGTGTTATGCTGGGAGGTGCAATCCCTTGGCTTCCTCAGGCAGGAAAAAGCCTGTAGCTGTCCATAAGGGAAAGATGGTATCAAGGATCATTTTGGACCCTTGCATGTTGGTGCCTTGTGCTCAAGACCAGCATGAGGGAGCCAGTGACTTTGAAAGCAGTCTTGAAAAACAAATGACACAAGGCAACCTTTAATAAATGAGCATGGAAAGGAGGGTGTTAGTAATGCTTGTTCTGATGGGAGGAGCTGATTACAGGCTGCTGTTGGCAGGCTGTGGTGGCTTTTGATGTGCATGAGCCTGTGGTTTGGTGCTGGCAGCCTGTAAGTGCCTGGTGAAGGTGTAGGCTCTGGGAACTGAGCAAAATGTTTCCTGGAGATGTGTGCTGGTCAGAGGCAACACTGCGGTGGTTAATGTCCGTGTGCTCAAACTGTTATCCTTGTTACCTGTTATTCTGGAAGCTCCTCCATTACAAACCTTCGTTTTTCTCTCTCTGTGTTAGATTCRATGCTGCTGGTAGCAGAGAGGCTGGAGGGGCCTTTCAACATTGAGTCAGTCATGGACCCCATTGATGTGAAAATTTCAGATGCGATCATGAACATGCAGGAGAACAGCATGCAGGTGTCTCAGAAGGTAAATGGGCCAAGAGGAACACTTGGAATTTATTTATTCAATGTGTTTTATTTCCCTATTCTTGTCAGAATGTTTTTTCTTGAATGCCCTTTCAAGTATATATAAAGCTGATGTATTACTTTGGGCAGGGGCTGGGTTGGAGCCTGGAAAAGGGAGGCTCTTGTGATCTCCTGTTCCATAAAATCCTTTCCTCCTCTCATGTAGGTTTTCCAGGGATGTGGCCAGCCAAAAACACTTGCCCAAGGCCGGACTGCTCGCTCTGTCTCTGAAGGTGGTTTCAGTGCTCGTTTCAGACCCTACAACCCGGAGGAGAGACCAACAACAGCTGCTGGCACGAGCTTGGACCGACTGGTGAGTGCCTGGTCCTGCTGCTGCCACGCAGGTTCCTCAAATCTGGATACCACAGTGTATAATTCTCCATTTTTAATTTATAGGGTTTCTTAATTTTCCTTGGCTGTCTTGAAACTCTCTGACGGGTGTAATCTGCCCATGGCTCTAGACATTAATTACCTCAATGCTTCTGTGTCAGAGAAGTGCCTGTGTTAAAAGCTTGGCTTGTGAGTAATACGTGTTTGAGGAGCAGTGTTTAATTTTGTATTAAAAAAGTAAATCAACCATCAAAACACGCAGCCTGAAGATCTGGCCTGTACACGTCTGTTGTGATAAAAAATACCTTCCCAACTTTACTTTTACTGAGTGCTTGGTATTCTGGACTATGTCTTGTGTTTCTTTTTTTCCTTCTATTTAATAGGTTACTGATGTGAAAGAGAAGCTGAAACAAGCCAAAAAATTTTGGTCATCTCTCCCTGGCAACATTTGCAATGATGAAAAGATGTCTGTAGGCACTGTCAATGAGAACGAGTGCTGGAATGGGAGCGCCAAGAGCAGGTTTGGTGATGCTGCTGCCCCTGGTTAACCCTCTCCCTCTCACCCCAGCCTTTCCCCGTGTGCTGGCCCCTCTCCCTGAGCCCTCTTCTCCTACAGGAGTGATCCCAGCTCCCCCAAGACAGGCTGCTGCCATTACCCCTTTTGTTTTTGTAAATGAGAGAGCTGGAATGCAACACCAAAGGGTTGTCCAAGCTCTTTGTGGGGGCTTGTTTTAGATGAGGGAATGGAGTGTAGATACCCAGTTAGGGCATCTCTCCTTGGGCTTAAGCCTCTTACTAGTTGTTCATGGATTTGGGGAGATGATCTGTACAAAATCCTGTATCACTGCCACAGAGCAGGGGTGCTTGTGTTGTTTGACAGCACTGTTGCCCCAGTGCTCCCAGCTGGTGTTTCCACCAGGAGCTGGTTTCTTTGGTGAGCAAGGGCAGGGGTGATGGAGGGTGGAGACCTTCTCCACTGCTGAGGTCAGTGGCACAAGGGGGGCCGGTGGTTTCATTCACACATTTAATGGAAAAAAGAGTTACAAAACTTTTTTTTTTTTCTTTTTTTTTCTTGTAAGGAAGAAATTGCCAACACATGAGTAAGCCAAAGTTTTTCTGTCATATGGTTTATGTAACTGTTTAACTTTTGTTTTGGAAATAGAAGTTTCTTTTTTTTTTCTGTTTGCTTACTGAGGAAATAAGCACAATCCAAGATGTTCCATTAAAAAAAAAGCAGTTGTCTTGGGTTTTCCAGCTGTTTTTTTAAGTAATAGCACTTTTTGCCCGTGATGTTTTTGGGCCAYAGGACTAAGCCATACCTCATTACTTTTGCACTGTTTTGTGTGTGCCTAAAACTCTGCCATGCTTGGCCAGGGCAATGCTTTGAGTCTGTGTGACRAGAAATGGCTCTGCCTCCTGAAGTCTTGTTTATCAGCAGCTTCTATGGGGCTTTTCATAGCAGACATCCCCAGTGTGTGCAAGGGCACCAGTACTGAGGGGAGATGGAGACTTGGCAGCACTGGGCAAGGAGACAGGGAAGGCTGGCTATCCTGTGTGGGCTGCGCAAGACAATTTGCTTTGGTGTTATTGTTTTCTCTGTGATTCCAATAAGCTAGAAGTTTGGTAGACTTCCAGACTTTGGTCTCAGACTTCTTTGATACATATAATATTGATCACAAATAATAACAAAACTACCACCACCCATAATCATCATYATCATCATCACTCCCATATAAAGGACAGGGTTTGAGCATGCTTTTCAGATGGGTGCTTACATCTCACTGCCTGGTCTCCAGGATCAATAGACTACACTAAAGGCTTTTCTCTCTCTTGTGGTACTGATCATAACTAAGAAAAGTAATGTTTTCTTCTGTTAAACTGATTTGTCTAGCAAGCCAGGTAATTGGAGGAAGGAGAAATGTGTCCTATTCCTGCTCCATAAGACGATACTCGAAATACCTGTTTCAGGAGATGTATTCTGTTGGGTTCTGTTGTTCAGTCTCTCTTTTAAACCAGGAGGCTGTACATGTGTTCAGACCTGAGCATGTACACCTTCTGAAGCTGAGCAGCTTGGCTCTCCCCTGCTCTGATGTGTGGGGCTACAGGATCTCATCTTCAGCATCACAGATGTTTCTGCTGCTGGGGTTATTAGGGAAATTGCATCTCATGTCTGCTTGGTGAGAAGCACACATTCAATACCCCAGCTTGATGGTTAAGGTGCATTACTCAAAGCCAGAATGACACTCTTGCCTCCAACAGTTACTATAGGTTTCTCTGGGGTAACTAGGGCCTCAAAGGTTGTTTTCCCAAAAGTGTCATCCAACTAGGCATCAAGGCATCTCAGCACCTCGTTTTGCTCTGTGACTGCAGCGAGCTGATTTATGCTGTTGAAAGCCATTATTACTATAAACCCCAGATCTTCCTTTTCTTTTCAAGTTGAGGAGAAAATTGTCATTCCCCTGCCTTTGTGGCACAGCGTAAAAGAAAACAGTGTTTAATTCCTCATGTTGCAGAGATTGCTGAGAGGGGAGAGGGGATAAGAAGGTGGCGAAGGGCTATGTGAGGTTTAGCACGTTGAAAGATCCCATTGGGCTCAGAGTATCACCCAGACTGAAAACAGGGATGGCACTGCTGAGTTCCCACGCTGTCACCCATTGGCATGGGACCCCCCTGAGCTGCAGCTCTGGTACCAGCAGGAATGGTTTCTTTTCAGGTATGACTTTGCAGTGACTGGAAACGGCTTAGCAAGTCAAGTGAATAACCCGGAGGTTGAAGTCGACATTACCAAGCCAGACATGGTGATTCGCCGGCAAATCATGGCTCTGCGGGTGATGACCAACAAGCTGAAGAATGCCTACAGTGGGAACGATGTCGACTTCATTGACATAAGTATGTTTGCTGTTGTTTGCCTTTTGCTTTTTCTTTTTTCCCTTTTAATTGGATTTCATGCTAACACGGGTAGCTGGTTAAGCTTCAGCTGTGGGTAAGCGTGTTAGTAAAGGGGGTGGGAACCGGAGTCTCCAACAGGCTGTGTGAGGAGGGTTGTCCCCATAAAGCCACAGAACAGTCTGAGTTTGAAGGGACCTTTAAAGATCATCTAGTCCAACCCCCCAGCAATGAGCTGGGACATCTTCTACCACATCAGGTTGCTCAGAGCCCCAACCATCCAGCCTCACCTTGAGTGTTTCCAGAGATGGGGAACTTATCACCTCTCTGGGCAATCTGTGCCACTGTTTCACCAATCTCATCATAAAAAAGTTTTTCGTTKTATCTAGTCTAAATCTACCTTCTTTTAGTTTAAAACTRTTACCTCTTGTCCTATTGCAACAGGCCCTGCTGAAAAGTTTGTCCCTATCTCTTTTATAAGCCCCTTGAAGTACTGAAAGGCTGCAGTAAGGTCTCACCGGGGCTTTCTCTTCTCCAGGTTGAACAACCCTACCTCTCTCTCTGTCCTCATAGGAAAGGTGTTTGAGCCTGTGAGCATTTCCAGCATAGGGTCCAGCAGATCYGATGTTGGAGACCCCAGGGCTGGATGCAGAACTCCACAYGGGGTCTCGTGAGTGGAGTAGAGGAGGCAAATCACCTCCCTTGACCTGCTGGGCACAGTGCTTTTGGTGCAGCCCAGGATATCGTTGGTTTTCTGGGCTGCAAGCACACATTGCCCAGACATGATGAGCACGCACAGAAGTCACATTAACCAGGGAACCCATGCTGACATCTCATAAATACCAAAACAGCCGCGCTCTTGCCTTTCCCCTGCTGTCTTGTGCGAGCAAAGGCTCGTGCTGCAGCCGGCAGAGGAGGCCAGCAGGTGTGTTTGTCTCCCCAGGTGAGGAGAGCAGCGGGGAGGAGAGCGGCAGCGGCTGCGAGCTCCAGCAGTGCTCCCCGGAGTTCGAGTTCAACGCCACCGAGGTCACTGGGAACTCCAACAAGAGCGACAAGACCGTGAACACTTCTGCCGCCACCAGGAGCGGCCTATCACAAGCAGCCTTGCTCCTTAGCATTTTGTTCTTGGCCATGCAAAGACAATGGAGATAATTGTGCAGCATAGGGGGAGGGGAAAAAAGACTTTTATTATCAAAGGTAGAAGGCACCTGCTTTCACTTTTATACCATCTAGAGACTTTGCTTTTTAAGTTAATGGACAACAGTGTACAGTTTTTACTATGTTGCCACTGGTTTTAAGATACTGATTTATTTTTTTTTTCCCTTGCTATCCTGGGAATAACAGGAACGGGGACTACCAGTCTGTCCCGTTCACCAAGAGTCCATGTTAGAGGTGGATAACAAAAATGTATATACAAGCCTGTAGTTAGCTCTGCATTTGTGTCTTTATCACTTTTTTTTTCTTTTACTGTATTTCTTATGAAAACAAAAACCCCAGGGTCTTCTCTTGGCCTGTAACAAGTATGTGTTTCTGAAATGAGAAATATCTGTACAGAAGCAGGTTTTATTTATCATGTTATCTTATGGGGAAAAAATAATTGCCCAACAAGCAGAAAATGTTTCATGTAGTTAACTTCCCATTTATCCACATTATGTTAGTTGCCTTATCTGGAGAGAAGTGGAAGTCATTTGTCTTCATTATGCGGTAAAACAGAAGGTGAAGGCAGAGCTGGTCATCGTGCCAAGGGCCCCGTTTGCGTAGGGCATCAATGCCAGGAGCAGGTTGTGCTTGCTTCACAGGAGGTTTGGTTAAATTGGAAGGGACTACAGAGAATTCCCATTCTGCAGACGCTGAGAAGAGTTGTCGTTTGTTCCCCGGGATCCTTGCAATTGGCTGTAACTCCTGTGGGTCAGTTCCCAACGTGCTTCCCCCATGGGAATGAGGCATTAAACTTGTTCGGTTGGAAACAACTTGTCGTCTCGCAGATCCAAATGCCATCATGTGTCTTGTCTGCAAATTTGTTAGGTGAATGCTGGATTGATTTTTTTTACTGGTTTTGGTTCTGGTTTTAAGGAATCCTTTGCGGGAGGGCAGGTGTGGGGGGGTTTGGTTTGTTTTTACAAGAGTTTTGTTTCCTCTCCAATGGGGGCAAAAGGGAAGGAACAGGCACTGTTGCAGGTATATGGGAGTAGGATCTGTCAGGTTTGAAGATGCCTCATCTTGAGTGTGTTTGGTCTTCCAGGAGCTGATGCCCAGCGCCTGTAGCTTTTTGGCACTACCTGAGACACCCTCCTCTCTCTACCTGTGCTATTGCAGTTGGAACAGTGTTGTGGTGAACAGCAACTCATGAATAAAAGAAATGTATATTTTTAAGAAAAGAGATGAAATAATTTTTAAAAGAGTAGTAAAAGCAAAGTCTTTGGAAAGACTCAAAGTTATTCTGCACRTCTCCTCCTGCTTTGGGTAGCCTTTAGGTCTGGCTGGACGCTGGGATCCAGCCAGGAGAGCAATCTAGAGAGAAGGTTTGCTCTATTCCACCCTTGTCTCATAAAGGATAATTTTCTATTTTTATATTGAAGCATTAATTACTTGTTAGCTCAGGGTCAGCATTATATTCAACTTTATTTTCACACCAAATTTCTGCAAAGCTATAAAGACGGAGTATTCTTGGCTGGTATAAATAATCCTGGAGGCTTAATTTTACTAGAAGTAGCCAGTTATTTATTAAAACATTATGTTAGTAGAGTTAGGGATATTCTGGCTAGATTATTTTTCTTTAGAAAATAAATCATGGAACCATRAAATTGAAAAAATTATAAATTTATGTGTGGGAAAAAATGGATTGTAAATAGCTAAGTTGCCTTGCGAGGAATTGGAAAATGTGCTGATACTTAGAAACTACCTCAGTTCTGAGGAATTTCCTTTCTAGCTTTGAGTGCTATTGCATTTACTTGGTAGAAGTGAATCTGGTCTCCAATATGTAGCTGAAAGAGTTATCCCTATAGACCTTGTTAGATTGTTTTTAATTTAGAGGGTTGAACTATATCCAGCTGTTTTCTTTCAGCTAAGTTCCCTAACAAAGAGAATTTCTGAATTAAATATTGCTGATGGTTTCCATGACTTTTCCTGATTTGTTTGGTTTCATGGCATTTTCTGATTGCCCTTTAATTATTTAAATGGTTCTAGCCATTTGAATTTTAATCCAGAAATAAACAAACCTTAGATGCACTACCATTGTAAATATATCGCAGTAAGGTCTGACTGGATAACCCTTCTGGCTCATTCCCAGCTGGCAGGCCAGCAGAGTTAAATGAAGAAAAAAAGAATAAAAAAATAAAACTTCTTCAGAGCTCAGAGATTGGTGGAACAAAAGCCCTTGTGTTCGGAGGGGCTGCCTGCTCCAACATCTCCCTTCTTGGCGTAAGTGTTCATATGTAAGAAAGTTGCCTGTAAATTCTCCTGCTATTGAGCGTTTCTKCTCAGAAAAGAAAAACACTTCTGAATTTATATTTATCGTTTTACAACTAATTGCTCACTAATTATTATTCCTTAGTTTGGTACAAGCCACCAATGCAAAGACCTGCCRTCAGTTTTAAGCGTGTCCAGTTGACTTTGTTAACAGCGCAACAGTCTTCCGGTATATAAAGGACAGATTTGTCACCTGGGGCTACAGGAAACAAGAGTAAACATCAATGTAGGATGATCAAAAGTTGTGTTCCTGCTTTTATTTTGTGTTTGTGTGTGAAATTGGCTCTCTGACATGAGCTTGTAAACTAAACCATACGGGTAGGGATGAGGCATGCTGCTCACTTCAGGGAAGGCATGTGCTCCCCTCCTTCAGATATTTCTCTTTTTTTTTTTCACATAACCATTGCCATTATGAGCATGATTTAAAGAAAAATTCCCATACTTAGAATTAATTATTAAAGTTAATGGAGTTGGTAATGCGTTTCAGATGCGAAATGAAGCAGAAAGGTGGTGTCCTTGGCCGCATGGGAGGTGCTGTCTCCCAAAGAGCTGGAACAAAAAAATCCAGCCCTTAACAGGACCTGCTTTAACAGCTCAGTGCCTCTCCTGAAACAGCTTCACAGGTGACACGTGGAGGGGGAAAAGGAGAGCAGGTAATGGGACTGCTGTGATCAGTCTCTCATTCTGTGCTGTGATGGTGTCCCCCAAGTTGGGACAAACRACCAGAGCAACAAGAGGAGTCCTTCCACACTCCCCTCCAGCTGAGCCARCCTGGGTTTGTCCTCACGGGTGAGGTGGTGTGTTAATTCTGGATGGTGCAGCCTCTCAGAACAGTGGTCATTTCTTAGACCAGATGGTGCTGATGTTTCCATCACCATCCCCTAATTGCTTTGCTGGATGCCTGGCTGGCCCAGGTAAGCCCCCTCTGGTGTGGTCCTGGCTCCATCCTCRTGATAGCATCTGGCGTTGGGCATCTCAGAGTATGGCACATAAAAATCCCTTCCTGTCTGTTTGGATGCTTTTAATTATTGTGTGTCCCACAGTAATTGCCAGCCCTGTTTGTCACCTTTCCCACGAAGTCACCCTCTTCCCTCGTACTTGCAGCCCCCTGTGTGAAGGTGGCAGTGTCCCCCCGTGGTGACAGCAGTAACCAGATCAGTGACAGCCAGCGCCGGGGGCTGCTGCCCTCCTTGTACTTTTCACTTGCCAACACAAAACCACAGCATTTTCCCTGGAAAAGCCCATGCCACTGGCACATCTCCACAGCCTGGAGTGGCAGACACTCAGGTCCTGCCCACATGGGCATGCCTGGAGCATCCTGGAGACCCTGAGAACCAAGGATTGTGTGTGTGTGAGCTGGTGGGCATTGCTGCTGCGGGAAGTCCGAGCCTGAATAAATCCAGCTCTTTGTTGGAAGAAAATAACTTGCACTTTTGGGTTGTTTTAGTGCTGTTGGCTTTCTTAATCCGTGTAAGCTGGACCGACTGGGATAACTGCAGTGTCTCTGCCAGATGTGATATCCAGGGGACACCTGCCTGCAGTGGTCCATAAGCCAACATTGTGATGCCTGCCAGGCTAGCAGGAAGGTTGCCGGACCTCTGCTGCTTCTCCGTCGGAATGTTCTCTAGGACTGGTGGGAATTTAAAAATAAATTTTAAAGTGTGTAGAAGGGTGTGAAAATTGATGCAGAAACACTGCAATCTCCATTCCAAATGGTGAGGTAGTGCTGTGTTTCATTGWATCTTTTTTTCAAATGACTGGGATTTAATAGTTTAAGGTATCTGGAAGACACAGGTTGGTTAGAGATGGTTCTATAGTGGTGGTTTTAGGGCCACCTGAGTGTGAACTAACCCTAGTAATGGTTTTCATTTCTTGATAATGCTGTTTCAGGCATCAGGTTTTCTGGGTTTGGGTTGCTTTTCTTGTTGCTTAATCTTCCGCTGTGGTTTGTTTGAGAGCTTGTAACAGTGTAAATTGCCTGGGAAGACACTGCTCTTTATGGGCTTGCTGTAATTCTGGGTTAAGTGTGCTCAAATTGCTGTAATTTGTATCTAATGGATTACATGGATTGAGAGCCCTTTTATAACTGTTGGAGCAAGGAGGGGCTGCCTGCCCTGGGAGGAGGGGAAGGCATCCTGGGCATGGCAGGTCCCTTTGTCCCTCTCCTCTGGAAGGGAGGACTGTCCTTTCATGATCCCAGGGGCTGGACAGCCTGGCAGAGCTGGGGACCCCGCTGGGTGCAGAAGGAGCACGTGGCTGTGGCAAAGAGGCTTTTGCTAAATCTGGAAGGTTTTGGGGGATGCTGATGGCAAGTCTGGATGTGGTGTTGCCTTCTTCTGGTTACTATCCCGGTGCTGTTTTGTGGGTAACTGGGGGAGATGTTTTTCCTCCCTGAACCTGCTCTGCCTTGACCAAAAGGAGACCCTTTTAGTTTCCTTTCAGCCTGCTCACTGTGACTTGGCCCTGTGGTTCCTTGCTGCCCTGGCTCTTTTTCCCCAAATCTTTGTTCTTTGTGGTGGATCCTCTTGTGTGTTCTCTGTGTCCCAGCAGGAGCAGAGTGGGAATRTATCTCACCCATGGACCTTGGTGGTCTCTTCTGCAAGCCATCTCCATTTAACACCCATCCAGAGATTGCTGCAACTGCTAAACCAGAAGTTTTCATTTAAAAAGCAGCTCTTACTTGCATGACAAATCTGCCTCAGTTGTTAGTCATTGACATGGTTTAGTGGTGGACCTGGCATTCCTAAGTTAAGGGCTGGACTTGATATTCTTGGAGGTCTTTTCCAGCCTTAGTGATTCTAGGATTCATTTCAACAGCCATGTAAAGTCTGTCTCCCTGATGGTTGCATAGGAGCCGAGTGGGAGCAGCTTCATCCCTTTTACAAAATCTGGGGTGCCTGTGCCCCTCATGTGTTGCAGCAATGCAGTTTCCCTACATAGCTGCTCATCTTCCCAGCAGGTCCTGCCACTGTCTCCCTCTACGTGTGTCATTAATCCGTGTAATCTGATGCAAATCAATATGCTAAACCCCTCATTAATTGGGTTACTGATTTATACTAATGAGACTTAAAATCTCGGAGGAGGTTGAGGGTATTTGTTTCTCTTCTGACAAGCCATTGTCAGCCCCACAATGGCTGGCCCTTGGCTGGGCTGGTAATTGCCTCGTGACTGTATTTGCATCGACATGATGGCAAGGATGTTAGCAGGAGCTAAGACATCTCATCTTTTCCTCTGAACAGGAAAATTCAGGATTAGCAAGGCGGAATGCGATTGCCAGCAGTTGCTGGCAGCCCTGTTGTGTGGGGTGGCTGCTCTTCACCTATAACTCGGCTCTGTCGGTTGTTTCCATTATTAACTTGCTTTTCTTCAGAGCTTAATAAGCTCAGCCATAAAAATCAGGCCTGCCTGAAAACTTGGCACGGTAGGAATTGGCCAGACTTTTATTTTTTCTGGTGGGAAGAGCTGATGATTATTTTTAGAAGAAATTGTTTCGTCTGTGAAGTTTAATGGGTTGAAATGCTGTTTTGGCATTCACGAGCRTTCAGACCAGCTTTGTTGAAAACCCCATTTAGCATCACCAATAATACAGTAATGCTGAGGCTCCCCAGGGACAGGCAACTGAAACAATAGCCGGAATCTTACATTTTTAAAGCTAATTGTTGTACATGTTCAGCCATTTCCCCCATGCCAGTACCACACACTGCTTGCTGTCTTGTGCAAGATGCAGATCTGAGGACAGTTAAGTCCACAGGAGGCGTTTCACTGACGTTAACAGGAGGTGCATCTGCATTTCCAGTGACTCTTTAATGAAGCAAGGTCACAGATACATACCCACTGGATTCCTGCAGCAGAAAGACAATTCTGATTTAACCAAGAGTTGTCTTTTTTTTTTTTTCCTTGTATGGCTGTCTTCATTTGCATCTTCATAACAGAGCATGTTTGTGTTAGGGCTGGCATGTGCAATCCTAAATATATCAATTCCTRTGTCTTCACACCACCCTTCTGATTTGGGGTGAGCAGTCACCCTGCCCTATTTGCAGGTGAGGGGCTGGGCACTGATAAATGTGTGGGATAGTGGAGCAAGAGAGTAAGTGGCTCTCACTTGAACAGTCCTAAATGACTTCGTTGTTTGCTTTGAATTTCCCATGTACTAGTATAGGCCATACTGCTTTTKAGCAGGGTGCTTCAGGTAAAATGCCTCACAGAATAAGACAAGGTGATGACTTGTGAGAGGCTCCAGGTCCTTCGTGTCTTGGGGCAAGTGGGAACTTTGGCTGGTGTGTCACAGCTTTCCTCCTTTGTTTTTCTCATAGAAAAAGCAATCCAAATTTGGAAAAAAAACCCAAACATGATCGCTGTTTATTCATCGTTAACTTCTTTGGATGGTTGTGCATTCAAAACCACTCCTCTTGAATAGGAATTTGTGCTACAAAGTAGTGGTGGGATTTTCAGGTTTGAGCAGGAAGAGTTGGAGGTCAGTGTTTACATGGGCGAGCGAGGGCTCTCAGCAAGCCAGGGGCCCAGAGAGTCAGCGTTACAAAGGAGCTGTTGTCTTTGACAGAGATCTTCCGGAGCCTGGTTGTCTGAAAATAATTAGCCAAATAAATTAGGTGTGCTCCATGCTAAGCAATTCTGACGTTTGGCTTCCCAGGGAAAAAGATAATGTACATACAGAGATACCTCAGCTGGTCCTTTGTCAGCTGCCTGCTGGGAGGGGGCACCCATGGAGGAGATGGGGGCTGTTCTTTGCACAGATAATAACAGGCAGGAGAAGCTGTTGAGAGCTTTGTGCTGACCAGAGGGATGGTGAATGGGCAGAGCTGCCCTCCAGCCTCCTTGTGCAAGCATGTTGTGCCACAGTGGGCATGTTTAACTGCAAACTGGTGACAGRAAAAGGGGTAAAAAGTCTATTCCACGAAGGTGTGCTCCATCACATTGGTGCAGGCRTGGCATGGGGCTCATCCAGGAGCTCCCAGCGTTGTGGGACCAACAGGCAATGGTTAGAAATGAGATAGGAGGTGAGTGCTTTGGGCAGCACTTGAGYTGCATTGCTGCTACCTCCTTGTTTCCTGTCCTTTCTTTCACTCTGTTGTTATTTAAAGTGCATTAGATGGAGATCAGTCTCCTGGTGGTGTATTAGCAGCTCCTTTCCTGAGAGGGGCTGGTGGTAGCATCTTTTGGCCCACACTCCCGTGCTGATTTTCTCTATCAAAAGGCAGTGGGGTTGCAGCTTTTTGACCACCTTTATAGCGAGCATTGCAGAGGTGCTTGCTGGCCACGCTCCCAACCGAGCCGTGCTCACCCTGTAGGGCTTCTTACAGCAGCATTTGAACCCTGCTGCAGGGTGAGAGTGTTTTGTTTGGAGCTTGAATGGGAGAGACATGCAGCTGGCAGCCAGCCAAAGMAGCCAGGTTTGTATGTGAGTTTTGCACTGCACCCTCTGGGCATTCGTGGGAACCAGAAATGAATTTGAGGCCTCTGGAATGGGAAAACCTCCCCCATTACGATTTTGGCCCCATTGCATTGCAGAGGGTGGTTTGCTCCTTTGCTTGGTGTCCTGCCCTTGCTGCTCACGCCCGGAGCATTAAAGAAGCCAGAACCCCAGCTCTGAGGAGTTGCTGAACCTATACAATTGTGAGGTGCATGGAAAACATGAGTAAAACCATGACCAAGCCTATATATAACGATATATCTCAATGAATGGAGGAAGCAGTGGATTCCACCCTTGGTTTTCAAAAGCATTAAAGGGGGGAAAAAACCCACCAACACCTGAAACCCCTCCAGCCCCATCAGTGGTGAAGGTTGTGTTGAGGCTGCACATCTCTGTGAGCAGACAGGGCCATGGCTCAGAGCCAAGCACAGGAATAGTCCTGGCTCTGATGATCCCAGACTCCTGTGAAAGTGAGCAGTGAAATGATGTCTCCACCACGGGAGTGAGAATCCAGGCTCTGTGCAGTGTTCCTTTTCTCCAGGAAGACAGGAATTTTCAGGACCTGTGTAAGGAGCCCTGGGGCTTAACCTCGGGCAGGTGGGGCTGTGGTGGTACAGCCACCTCCAGCACTGGCAGTGGCTCAGCTAATCCATGCACAGTGTATTTGTGGCTCTCCTCTTCTGCACCCTGCACTGAGACAGAAGAGTGGTTTTAATGAGAGCACAGAAGTTAAAATTGGGAGGTTTTTTTTTTACTTTGAAAAATTAGCGGCAGACTGTGGCTGTTCAGGTTGCTATTTTAACTGCTCCAGATGTCAAGCGTGGCTCAGCCAAGATCAATGCGTAATCCAAAGGAAATACTATTAATTTCAAAGGAATGTGGTCAATATTTAAATGTTTTGGATCTTTTTAATATGTAGGTGGTGGTAGTGGTCTAACTGGGCTTATTAACTCTGCTTTTGGAGCAGTGATTCTGTTAGCATGAATTAATGTCTATTAACATTATTGATTTTCATTTATTTTAACGTGCAGGCCTGTAATGATACTGGTTATTTTAGATATTCTCTGAGGCTGTACCGAGTCGGGAGCTGTTGGTTTAAGGCCTGATCCCACAAGCTTTTATCCTTCCAGTTCCTATTTAAGCTCTGACTTAGCTCCAAGCCTGCAGAGTGGCTCCCGCTGACTCCAGCAGCAGTCGGATTGAGCCTGCTCGGGTCCTGCTTCATTCAGCCCCAACGGCGTCAGCTTCAGCTAGAGAGGCTTTGCAGGTCCCTGCATGGCCAAGGTGGATTTAACCCCTGGAGCACACCAGTAGCCACTGAAATATCCCCTCTGCTCTGCCTCCACGTCACAGTGGGAGCCAGCCTTGGCTCCTACGCCCAGCAGCGGTGAGTGGGTTGGACCTGGTCTATATATTAAATTCTATTTCTAAATTAAGCCCAGGTAGACCAATTTCCCCCCTCCTTTGACTTTTTGTGCCTATTAAATGTATAAAGCGCTTAGAAGGCAAAGGGTTTGTAATGAGGAACAGAGTCTTCTTGGATGTTTTGTTAAAGGTATGGAAAATATAGAAAGCTTTGAGAAAAAAGTTCTTTCCTTTAAATCAGATTGAAGAACAACTTAAAATAACAGTTGGAGAATGAGCTGCATCTTACAGAGCTAGAAATGGACCCGTTTTTCAACAAAACAAAAAGTTCATAACTTATCATTTTCTTAACAAAATATCTGTTTTCAATAGCTGTTGAAATATTTTGCTTGTAGAGGTCACACATTCTTAGTGAAAGACGTATCTTTTTTTGGTTAAAAGTATTTTTAAAAGCCAAATGATTCCCCTTTTAAAAAAATATTGTTTTAAATTACTGGTGAAATTACAGAAAAGTTGCACAAGAAGAAAATTATAATCAGCCCAGATATAATTTTATTTAAGTAGGCACTCAGGAAAAAAAACAAAACAAAAAAAAAAACCCAAAATACCAAAGATTTCAGTCTGCGTCAGAGAATGCTCTCGTTAAAAGGAAACCTTCGGCTCCTTTGTCTGAAGAAACCTCACCCTTTGTTCATGTTTAAGAGAAATGGTTCTAGTTACTGAGAGAGTGCTTGCCTTGCTCAAAAAAAATGTTTGTGTGGGAGATGTTTTACATTTGAGTGACGCCAGAGAGCCAAAATGTGGAGCTGTATTGGCAGTAATGACCATAGGCTGATGTAGCTGGAAAAATTCAGCTGAAAGCCTTTGGGGAAAGAGGAGGATTTCCCCTCCCTCTCCAGGCAACTGGGGATTTCTGGATAAGGCCAGAAATCTGGGTGGGAGAAATCCGGGGCGGGCAATGGCCAGGGCAGGGGTACCCTGGTGCCATCGCCCTGGCTGAGGGCACATCTGGGCTGCACATCTGGGGCCGTGCACACCTGCCCACCTGTGGCTCTGTGCTATTTCTGCCTGTATGCACTAGATGGCATTGCCAACTTGGCTACAGGGACTGGGCTGCCGGTGGGCTCCGACGGGGAGTATCAGCAGTGCTCTTGATGATAATTTGTGGTTTTTTACTTTCTAATTTTAAGTCCTCTGTATTAGGGAGAGCGTGGTGCAGCTGCCGTGCCTGGCGTGGGCAAGCTGAGGGTGCTGGTGCCTGGGCAGAGCTGCTGGCACAGCACGTGTGGCTGGAGCCCAGGCTGTGCTCGTCCTTGGCAGCCCAGGCCCTGGAATGGTCAGGTGGACAAATATGAGAAAGGCCAGGTCAGTGGGATCTTAAGGAGAAACCTGAACACCAGAGACATCAAGAGTTCAGCAACACCTCTCAATTGCTCGTTCAGGCTGTTTATTCCTTTTTGTTGTCTCCAGTGAGAGCCTTGCTCCTGTCCTCCCTGTCCCAGTTTCTCACCTGGTTGTGCATGCTGGGCTGGGATCAGTAGCACTGAAGCTGAACAGAAAGCTGTGGGAAGAGGGTGCACCTGAGGGGTTGTGACCTGGTTCCTTGTGTGCAGCAGCTGGCACTGAATGCCTGAAAAGCATGAAAGCATGCCAAAAATGGAGGAATTGTAATCCTGAGAGTCTTCGTAAACTGTCACTTGCTCCTTGAATTCTGAGCTGCTTTTTAAGGGCCAAAGGTACCTTTCTGTTTTTTTATATCCCTACACCCATTTGCAGAGAAAAAAAACATGTCAGTAAAATCAAGAAGGAATGCCTGCGTTGGATCTGCAGTACAGTCATGTCCCTGAAAGCGGGAAACCCATCCCAGGGCAGGTTCTCCAGGGCATGTACCCCACGATGCAGCCCTGGGGTGCTGAACGGTGTGGGGACAAGGAGCCAGAGTTGCTTGGTGCCCTTTTGGGTGTTTGTGCTCCGAGACTGTGGGCACCTCCTGCCCTGCCGGTGTCAGCCCCAAGGCTTCACTGCTATAAATGTGTCATTGTTTGTTATCCTGCCTTGCAGTTTCTCTTGAAAACTAAATCCTGAGTAGCATTCAAGTAAAACAGAGTTCCTGCTTTCCCAGATGGCAGCCAGTGAGGAACAGGCTCCCCTAGAAACGTCTGCCGTCTCCAGCTTGTGTCCTCAGGCGGGTTGAGGGCTTGTTTTTCATTCAGAGTTCCCCTCGGTTGCCTGGGGTGTCCTTCAGGGCACTGGTGTGTGGCTGCCAACAGATCTAATGATCAACAAAAGTATTATTTGTGTTGTGTTAGCATCTCAAAGAATCCTTGTGACTTTCCATGCTGCTCGGCTACGTGATCAGTGTTGGCACTGCAGAAATGCTCGTGAAAAATGTTCGGGATAAATCTCCCCCTCGTTCCTGCTGGAATTCTCTAAAAACTGGTGGTGTGGGAGACTTCATGATGCAACACTCTTCTTGCAGAATACTTCCCTCCGCATGTAACTAAGAGTTTGTTTGTGGGGAGAGCTGCTCACACCACTCTGGGCATTCAAGTTTCCATGGAGAGGGACCTGGCTGCCTTTCCTGCCTGGGAGATGCAAGGCTTGAAGTAGAGCTGCTCTCAGAAAATGAAGCATTTGTGCTCAGTTGAGCCTCCCGGAAGGACGACTTGGCCCAAGTGCATTGTTTGGGCCATCACAGCCCTGTCAATCAGCAATTCTTGGTTTCGTGCCTTGTTTTTTATGAGATATTTTGTAGGATCTTTGGCAAGTCTCTTCTCTGTCTCTCTTACCCCCTCGGAGGTAGAGACATAAAACAGAGAGAACTAAGCTGTGAGCTGGAAGTGCTGCCGCAGCACTCTCTGCTCCCATTAACCCCCTGATTTACTGCCCTGCACCACCAGCCCCACCAGTGCCACGTTTTTACATCTCTGATGGATTATGGCAATTCTCCCGTTAACGTGAGCCACGCTTGTGTTCTAGGTCTCATGCTTGGGATGCTGAGCAAACCCCAAAAACTTGGTTGTTCATATTAGAATGTTAAGCTGAATTTAATTTTTGTTTCTCTTTAAGACAAACATAGTTTTAGGAGCCAAAAATTCTGCCATCATAATGTATATAAATTTGCTGTTGCCAAACCTTTTGAGTAACCTGAAATGCAACTCACTCTTTGGTATTCCTGCAGACCTGTGTGATGGGACATGTTGGGAGAACCAAACATCTGCACAGCGACCGTSAGGTGGACAGGAAATGTGTGTTTTTACTGCTCACATAGGAAAGAAATCTCATTAGATTCATGTGATCTCAAACCAATTATGTTCCCTGTGCAGAACCCAGGCCTCCAGCAGCGCAGCCTGTGTCTTTAAGACAATGAAAATAAACCAGCAGCATCTGTAACGTCCTTTTTAATGGGATGAATTAGGAAGCATGTGTATGGACACAATCCTAGAGACTACTGTAAGCGTAAGTGATTGGAGAAGGAGGGCAGGAGAGCGTGTCAGACTTCAGCTTTATTAAAGGAGCCGGTTATGCGCGTGCATGACTCGGAATGCCAGTCTCCAAACATTCTGATTACTGCAGTCTCTCCAAGTGGTGTTCTGCCAGGTCAATCAAAGGTGAGATACTCATATTTGCAATTGAAATCGCATGAGTGTTCAGCTGGCCCTCGCTCTGCCAGGCTGGACTTTCACTGCACGTTACTCATCAGCAGCAGCTCGAGAAAATCTCTTGACAAGACTCGCCTTGGAGTTGGCAGGACCACGTGTGACTTCATTTGGAAAAGCAGGTTAGAAACTCTTCCCAAAGGTCTGACCCAAAGCTTCCTGTTTAACTCAGGCAATTCCCTGTAATGTCTTTCCCARTCAGAGCCAGCTGCTGTTCAGTGGTATGTCCTCCCACCTGAGTTGCTGCCACTGGCCACGGGTCCATCTCTGCATCCCAGTCTCTGAGCAAGCAATGGCAGCCCAGGAAGGTCAGGGCAGCATTGCAGCCCAAAGTGCAGTGGGAGTTCCAGTGCTACAGGACTGCATGGAATCACAGACTGCTGACCCTCACCATGGCCTTTCCAACTCGAAGAGCTGGAGATCGAGTACCAAAACATGATGTGCATCATCATGGTAAGTTCTCCACGCTGTGTCACTGCTGTGTCTGTTTTCTGCTGTGCTGAGCAGTTTGCAGCCTGGACACATCTCCAAGCAATTCACCCCACAATACTTCTGGGCCACTGGGTTTTGGGATTTTTTCAGCCCTAGAAGCACTTCCTTTGGTTCCATGGGACATGCCATTAGTGAAATCTGAAGTAATTGCTGGCACTACCTGTGATGACAAACCAGGAATGACTCCCATTACTCAAGCTGAGTCCTTTTTCCTCAGTTATCAACTACCTTAGGTTGGTGGCCAGTCCACATATGAATAAGGTAGAGCATGTTTGCAGACACAGGCAATAACTAGAAGTTAAAAGAAATTCAGGTAGAGACTTAGAAACTTACAGGATCCCAAATTATGCCTCCTTGCACCACTGTTCAGGAATAGTAGCACAGGCTTATTTATACTGATTTTTAGTGATGCATTACATTTCTGCTATTCTGAAAGGTTATAAAACTGCATCGTTCTCAGAAGATTAAAAAAACGTCATTGTCTTTGTTATGGAGATGCTTTCATGTTGAGGGATAGTGTCCATTTTCTACTAAACAATGTTTCCCCCCATCCCTCCCACCCTTATAAGCAGGGTTTCTGAATGGAGGAGCTAGGGCAGGTCTGTGCTCTTCTGGCACTAAAATTAAGGTGAAAAGTAGTCTGATCACAAACTAGCAATTTCTAAAAGCAATCTCAAAAAATGAGGTAATAACTCCTAAATTATCTCAGTGACGAGCAGACCTGCGAGTCCAGCTCACAAACTGGCAGTCAGAGGTTCCTGATGCCCTATGCCTGGAGAAGGTATTTCTTTTTTGTGGCTTTTCACATGTATCAGTGTGATTAACTCTGTTGTAAGTGTGAGCCAGCTCCATCTGAGGTCGGGGGTTGATGTAAGTGCTTTCCTAACAGAATTAATACCTAAAAGTATGTTTCAGAATATGCTCGAGACATGATCTGTCTTTCAGCGTGTGAGCTCTATCTTAGAATTACAGCTAAACCTCTGCGGTTTAGTATCTAGGTGAAGGTTTGATTATCTAGGAAGGAAGAAAGAAAAAAACCTAAGCATATGGTACTGAACAGAGGGTTTTATCTCGATGGATTTTGTTCATAACCTCCTTGTGGAACTTAACAGAAAATTAGATCTCTGCCACCGAATTCTTAAAGGCATTAGAAAACACTATGGTGTAGATCTTACCTTCCATCAAATTCCACTCCAGTGACTTTTAAAGAATGCAGCTGTTTCACTCATTTTGAATTCTTGCAGACTTTTCCATGGGGGATATTTCTGGTTTTGCAAAGAGTTTCCCATCAACTCAGTGAGGAGGGGGAAAGAAAAAAAAAAAAGAAGAAAGGCATTTTGTCTTGAGGAAAATCTTGTGTGCTCAGCTGGAGCCTTTCCTGCGAAGCCGCCCTCCCAAGGCCCAGGGAGCTGCTGGAAGTTCCCATGGCTGCTCCTGTGCTCTGTGCACWGGGGGCTCAGAGATGCTCTCCCTGGGCACAGATAACATGGTTGTGTTGTGGCACATGTGCAGGAGTAATGAGGGTGGATTCCCAGGGCTAAAGTCCCCAAGGACCTTGACCAGCAAACCTTCCCCATGCCCCAAAATCACCATGTTTAAAAGAGAAAGAAGATAAATAGAAGAAATATTGCAAGGAATACATTGAGCTCTTATTTTGGCTCTTTCCAGACAAGGAAACACCCTTTGGCTGAATTTTGATGGCCTCGTTGTGCGTGATGAATAAATGTCTCTTCTCTCTCTGTGACCACCTGGCAAGCATGCTTTGTTTTCAGAAGCTGGCCTTTGGGGCTGAAGTTTTGCCATGTCTAGTTCTAACCCAAAAGATTATAGTCCAAATCCAGCCAAAAGACTGGTGAAGGAGAAAGACTCATGCATTGGAAGGTTTGCAGCTGGGACCGTCAAGGTTCTTGCTGAGTCTGGGCACCAGTCCCTGGCCCAAAAACTCAGCCAGACTGGGGCGGTGATCGGGATGTTTTGCCATTCCTCCGCTTCTGCCCAGGTTCCTCAGTTTTTGGCTCCACCAAAGGGTTATGGCACATTGTGTGACTCTGGCAGCTCATGGTGTTCACCTGGCGCAGGGTGGAAATGGGCTCCAGTAGCAACAGCATGAGGAGCAGGTATTTCCTTGTGCTTTTTCAAAATAGCTGTGCGTGATGCTGGCTAGGAAGTTAAAAAGAAAGATACCTTGTGCTATGGGTTTTTTTCCACATTCTTTAAATAAATCTATAGATATGGAGGAAGGAGTGAGAGAGAAGGAGGAGCTTTTGGCCAGCGGCTTTGGGCAAACAGAAGACTGACCTCACAGCATTGCTCGCAGGGCAGGGAAGCCAAATGGAAACAAAATCAAATTATTAAAACAAAAATTGAAGTGGAGGAGAATCATGTTTCCTGAAGGGTTTTGCCTCTCCTGGGTGTGGTGGTCTCTCTTGGCGGGGTGTCAGGCTGAGCTCAGCGCCGGGCAGTCACCACGCAGCCCCCGGGACCGCGTACCCCGCTTTGTTCTCGGCACATGGGTGGGGGCCGTTTATTTAACCAGATAACTTAGAGCCCCCGAGGACTCCAGGCTGCTGTTTATCTTTCAGAGTGTCAGCGTTAGTACAGTGCTCCTTTCTTTTATCTGGGATCTTTTTATTTAATAACTGCTAACCAGGAATACATGCTTTCCGGCTTCCCTCTCGCAAACACCGCAGAGGCTTGGGCTTGCAGGAGAGATAACGGGCGAAGCGAAGCTTGGGGGAATGGTGAGCCCTCGCCTGCAATGCCCTGGTGCAGGCATGGTTGGCTTTAACCCTCTGGGCTGGGGAGTGGATTCTTGCAACATGGGGATGTTGGAAAGGACAGCTCTGAATATTGCCGAGCTCCTCGAGGAGATGCTGTAGTCATGTATTTTCTTCCGAGCAATTCTCATGCTGCCCCAGCTGTGCTCTGGGTTTATTTCCCATGGGAGTGCTCAGAGCTTAGGCCTGAAAAAATGGGCATTAAATGCAATGCTGCATTTTATTAAYGCTAAATACAACCAGGCCTTGATATGAGCAGTGACTCACAGGTCTGGAAAGGTGTGAGTGTCTCCCAAAACACCTACTTCCCAGSGAGAGCCAAACCCCTGTGTGGTGTCCAGTGCTCTTCACTGCAGCAGGGAGAGACTTCTACACTCTCCCTATCGTAGGTACAGCAGCTCTGCCTGCACATAGGATCCAGAGACCAGCCATAACTCCACGAACATACAATGTGYTGCCTCCTCATGTATCCAAGGAATGGACTTGGAGCTTTCATTTGGTTTCATAATAAAACAGTGCTTAGGTTAAAAAAAAGGAAAAGCTTTTAACCCAATCACCTGACTCCAGCCCTGTTCGACATGTGGGTTGTTATCCTAAAGAGATCAAGCTTTTCTAAATTCAGTAAAAACAAGTAGCAGAATGGTGGAGAAGGGCTCAAGCTGGACCCTTTGTGGAGAAGGTTGTAGCATGAGTCTCTACCTCAGTTGCCTTCAGGAAACCCACGGGCGAAAGCTGCAGAAAACTGGATTTCCTACGTTTAACTGTTCACAGGTCTCCTTGTTTTTCTTGTATGTGTGCCTGCAAACAGACCTACATCTAGCTTTCTCTCTTTTCATTTCACACGTTTTCACCTCATCTTGAAAATGGGATGTGTTGCAGGCAAGACCCCTGCCTCGCAAAGGGACTGACCTGAGGGTAAATAAATGACAGCAAGAGAAGCTGGGGATAGCTGGAGGAAAAAAAACCTGAGGTCAAGTCTAAATATCATCATGGATGTGTTGTACATACCCAGACAGGGAGCAGGGTGGTGTTGAGGCATATTTGGGATGCAGTTGTCTCTGAGCTATTTAGTACCTTGTGAGATGGCACAGAAAGACTGTTAACAATGAATCTGCTGCCATTCAGGGAAGCCTTGAGTCATTGTGGTTTAAAAAATAAATTATCATATAAATAGCTGCTTAGGAATCTCAGCCCGAAGACCACAAAATCTCACCAGTGCATAGCTTTTTTGGCTTATGTAGCACCATGTCTACTTGTGGAATATTTTGGCTGTGTGTTGTAAAACCACTTCCTATTTTAAAAAGACTATCATAGGAAAAGAATAAAGTCTATTGTCAGTGACAACTGCTGGTGGTTTCCTAGCGCTTCTCATTCCAGGGGGCTCAGCATATCCTAACTGGATTTTGCATCCTGTCTTCACTGAACCCACCCCAAGATGCTGCTACCTTGTGGAGACCAGTACCTCCCACCCTGGATATCCAGAGGTGAGCAGGAGCACCCGCAGGTTTGGTTTAAGACACTTTCTGGGTAGTTTTTGTGAAGGATTGGTGGTTTTTGAAAAGACAGAGGAGAGTGTGGTGGAGAACAAGCTAAGAGCTATGCTCCTGCAGCTGGAAATGCCACTGGGATTTTTCTTTTGCAAGCTTCCTCCTAGTGACTGGCATCCTGTTCTGCTGTCCCAAAGCACGGCTGAGTATGACCCGTTTGAATGGTGACTTTGTAACATGAAATAGTGCCAAAGCCTTTGATATAGACATCTCACCCTCTTGCAGTGCTATGGATTGTTAATAACTTCATCTCCGTTGACTTTAATTGGAGCAGGATCAGATACCAAGACCGAAAATCCTCCCAGGAAAATTGTTCTGAGTGAACCCCAGCCAGTCAGCTCAAAAAGAATCCATCCTTGGGTTTTCCCACTACGCTGGTTCTGGCTAATAAACTGCCTATTTGTTTTAGTTCTGTTTGGTTTTGTTTGCTTTGTTTGCTTATTTGTGACTTCTCTTTGGGGAAAAACAAAGAACAGGCTGGGAAGTACAGCAGTGCCACCGGGGRTTGTGGGATGGTGCACGTGGTAATGGTCCTTTCAACAGGTTTTTTTCTCAGATGTTCACCAAAAGTTTGCAGTCCCAGCACAAAATGTGAGAATGATGACTGTATCACAAAGACATTTTCCCAGCGTGGCTGAGCTGTGATGTGAAACAAGCTGATTTTCTCATGAGAGGGGAGTAAATCCTTGGAAGTGTTATTTTTCTAAAGTTTTATTTGAAAAGTACTAGCATGACCTTTTCTTGATGTTGCTTTTTCTTTCTCTTTTTTCTTGGTAAAAATCCTTGTAGGATTGTGATTAGCAAGATAATGAATACCATCTGCTTTTAATCAATTCCTTCCTTTTCTCCCAAACCCTCCTAGCTTCTAATATTAATGGAAACAGATTTGAATACTGGAATGGGYTGCTCTGGAGAGCGCTTGGGTATTTACTAGGTGAAAAGTGAAATTGCACAGGTTTATTTCATGGGGCAGGGCATTTGACAGGTGCAATTTTTCTTCTAGATGTGTTGCATGCCTGTTTTATAAACCAAAATTCATACTGACACATGAGATTATAATTCTGTATTGGAGGGAATTTTAAGAAGAGGAGGTGACCTCTAGCACGAACTGGAGCTGCTGTCCAAGCTCTTCCAAAGGGATGGTGCTTATTTACTGCCACAGTGACACACCGAGGGATCAATGTGGTTTATAGGTAAAGCTGGGAAGCAAAGGATGCTTCCTAGGAGCAAAGCGATGCCCGTGGCAGTTTGAGTGTACCCCTGTGTTAGTTTTGCAAAATATCTAAATGGGACTTGCTAACACAGCTTTCCTCAGTGCCTATGCATTCAGATTTCCATTGTGTTATTTTATCTTGGAAGCTGAAAAAATTTGAATTAATTTGCTCTCAAGGCTTGCTGCAGATCAAACTGGTTTTTTCCCCCTGGATAGGAATCAGTTTGATTTGTGCTTTTCTCTCAGGTTGGAATCAATCATCCTGCTCTGATTTGAGTGACCGTTTTACCCCTCCAAAGGTTCGCATTAGCAGGCATTCCTGGGATGTTTTCTTGATTGGGTTCAAGGCATTGTGTGTTCCCATCTGTCCTGGCTGATTACGAACCAGYTCTGCCAGCTAATGTTGGCTGGGAAACCTTTCCTTTCATGCATTGGTCCAAACTGGGTCCTGAGAGGAGAAATTGGTGTTTCTACTGCAGACATTTGTGACAAGGTGGTCCCGGGTGGGAGTGCTGGTGTTCTGCTGGGCCCCCTCATGGGATGGATACACAGTGCAGCCAGGCAGAGAGTGCCAGTGCTTGGGGTGCCATGAGTGCTCTGTCCCAGAGACCTCAAACTCTTAAGGGACAAGACAAGAAGTGCTGAGAAAGAGACGAATGAGGTTCCTCAGGGGCTTGAGATCTTCACCAGGAGTGACGTTAAGTGAAGACCCTGGGCCAGCATGGGCCAGCACAGGTTCTGGGCTGCTTGGGTTATCTGCCCGTACAGTTCCTACAGGGAAGTTGTATCATCATGATGTGATGGCTTTTGTGGATATTTTCTTTCCCTTTTTGAAAATGTTATTCACCTTTTCAATGAAACCCTGGATATTCATTCTGCTTCATGCAATACTTAGATTTARGGCTGGGCATGGGTGAGTGTACGCCTTTGAGCCTAGACAGGGATATTCCCCCCAATAACCCTTATCAGGACCGTGGCTCCTGGATGTTTCAAGGGGAATGGGCTTGTTTCCATCACACAAGGTGTTCTGAGTGGTTCTGCTGCTGCTGAGGGATCCTGCATGCCTGTGCAACCGTCTGAATTAAGCCAGGACTTTTACCATGAGGGAACACGATGTGTACAGATGCTTTGTCCTCACTTTGGCACGGGTTCAACCCTGGGTGCCACATTCCTGCCAGTTGCTTTTATCTTTGCAGGGCTGTTTGGTGAGAGCAGGGCAGCAGCACATCCCGAGCACCCACAGTCCTCAGGCTCATGAGGTAAAGCCCAGACAAAGCAACCTCTTTTCAGAAGCAGGCTGTAAACATCTTGAAACAAATATCCAATGAAGAGCTTTTGACTTCCCCAGCCTCTCCCCTAATCCCTTGTTACMGGAGCTTTTGGGGTGAGGCGTCTGAAGTCGCACAAGGACATGCATGTAATGCTGCTGATTAGCCCACACAATTGCGGGAGCTAAAGCCTGGTGCTACCAAACAACATGCCCTTGTTTCCTTTCTCTCTTTACAGGGCCTTGCTGGCGTAACATCTTACATTTCCCCAGGATACGGAGCCTGAAGTGAGCGAGCATGGGCCGGGATGGAGCCAGGGAGCCGTCTGAGGCAGGGACACAGATATTGCTGGAGGTGCCTGATTGTTCTTCTCCAAGGGGGGAGTGCTTTGCTGTATGCTTTGCCATGTCTTGGAGAGCCTTCCTGAGCAGGGGGACTGAATGAACCAAACCTTCCTCCTGGAAGCATCACTGGAAATCCAAAGTGGATGGAATCAAGGGGAGAATAACAGCTGATCCTGTTCACCTCCAAGAGCACGCATGTGCTTTTCCTGCTCCTTGAGACCTCTGAGAGGCTCTGGTTGTGGTTTGGAGAGGGTGCTTTTGGGATATCTCAGGAAAATGCCACCTTCTGGCTTGGTGCTGAAAACATGGATATGGCAGCAGTGCATGGTGAAGGCAAGATCACGAGTGGCAGAAGCTCCAAATCCARTCCCCGCATGGAGGATGCTCCCTGTGCTTCCTATTGGTACCCACCCACTGCCAGYCAGCCTGCGGCCATGGGAAGGTCAGGCAAAAATAATAGCTCTTTTTGCAAGGCTGATTAAATGAAAGCAAGGAGTAGGCGGTAGAAGGGACGAAAAATGGCTCTGGTTTGCCAAAAMCCCTGAATCTGGCACCTACAGGTTGCTAACATGGGCAGGCAGAGGCAGCAGTGGCTAAGGAAGACCCCTTACTTTTAGCAGCTGTTTCATGTGCACAGACTTAAAAAATCCTCCCTCGCCACCCCTCTCTGCTGCAGCTCCAGTCAGGGTGGGTGTGGAGCTTGGAGATTGTTCAAATCCTTCGTTTCTGGCCCCGCCGAGGCTGCTCTGGCTCACTGCGATGTCACCGCGCGGGAATGTGCTTCCCCTGCGCTGGGACATCTCTGGCCAACACCAGATACCCTTCCTTCCTGCCTGCTCCCATGGTGGGGATTATTGCTTTTGGCTTCTCCTGGCTTTGAAAGGCATCCAAAGAGCTCAGCTCTTGCAAGCTGAGAGCAGAGACAGAAAGCCTCTCCCTGCCTCACCTGTTTGTGGTTATTCARCTCCCTCCCTTCACGCTTTGGCACAATAATGGCCTGAAAGTAAAACAAGAGGCAAGTYCTCCCCCCGGCTCAGAGCACTGAATGAAACCCAGCCAGCGGGGCCTATTGAGACAGCATCGAGACAAATGTCAACTTTAACACAAAGAGGCTTAAATGACTGACACAGAAAGGAATAATCTCGGATCTGTTTTCCAGGCTGCTCCCCAGCATAGTTGTGCTGCAGACGGAGACAATTTTCAGTTCCCCGGGGAGATTGTATAGCCAAAAAAAGATACTTGGTGGTGATATGCTATAAGACTAGGTCATGAGAATGGATGTTTGGAATAATGACAGAATTCATTATAGACAAACTAAATTAACAGAGTGTCTTGAGAAACATATGGGGAGGAAATTGCCACTGAAGCCCTGCAAAGTGTAGCTTTACTTCTCATTGTGCTGGGCTCTCCCAAGGCCTCCATGAAACAGGACAGGGGGTTATAGAAGTCATTTTGTGGCTACTCTGAATCTGTTGCCTTTTTGTTTGCAAAATGGCTATTCACCTTTGAATCTTCTAAAAAAGTAAAAGTAATTAAAGCTCATAAATAATGGGTTTGAAATKAAAATACAGCCATGTCTCCCTAGAAGCGAGAAGAAAATAGTGTCCTAGTTGGTGTTGTGACCTTGCTTAGCAGTGAAGTGGCTGCAGCGTGGGGGCTGCACTCACCCAYGCCAGGCACCAAGAGCACCCTTCCCTGCCCCTACACTGCATTAGCCTTGTCAGGCACTCAGAGCATCCTTGTCACCCCCGTGGCACCTCCCAAAGCAGCCACTGGTCTAGCTGCCTACAGCTGCAAAGAGCTTTGATCCCATAGCAGCCCCTTTGGGGAATGTGCTCAGGGTCTTGCCAGAGGGTCCACACCCTGGGATGCCAGAAGGAGCTGAGGAGCCCCCCAGGAGACTCTGAGGGATTTGTGCAGGATTAAGGAACCTTTGGTCCTTTCGTTAATGAATCCTCAGTCCAAGCAGTGCCCTCTCCATTGCCTGCAGGACTCACCAAAAAGTGTAGTTGCCTTTTGTGATTATCAATTCAAAGCTGTTTGGTAACAGCTGAAATCTCCAGAAAGGATCCCTGTAGTGCAGCCAGTGGCCCCATGGTGCTTCTGGGTGGCAAATTGCTAAGCAGAGACTTGGAGCCATGGCCATGGGCTTCCAGCAGGGAAACAGATCCCGGCTTGGTGCCAGGCATCCTTGGCCCATGGAAATCTGGACCACTTGTGTTTCTGAATCATATTCCTCTGTAAAACAGACTGCAGGACTGTAGCAAAGACCTTTTAAAATCAATGAAATAATAAACAGCTGGAGTATAACATGGTAATGTTTAGTAGAAAAAAATCAGCTTGGAGAAACTCAAGATGAACRACTTGAAGAGTGAAATTAGGGAGTTTTGCATTTTATCTTTATATTTATTCATACACATATATGTAACACCTATATGTACATGCCTGAGAAGTAACGAGAGCATGTCACAAATCCAGAGCAGTGTTTTCCTGGAGCGTGGTGCAGGAAAGGCAGGAGGATGCTCTGCAAGCTGGTGATGGTTAGCCTGGCATATGTCCTGTGCTAAATAATGGAAAACATGGCCCCAGATTCAATTAGTAAAGAATTAAAGGACTGGGATTCAGTTAATGTGGAGCATTATGGAAATAGTCATTTTTTTCCAAAGAAATCTGCCTTTATTCTTTGTCTCCCCAGGATCTGTAAGTCAAAGTGACGGGGAAGCACAACACATTTTGAAAGATGTTTCACTTAATATTTCAGGAGGTCCCAGTGGTAGGACGTGGCAAAGAGCTTAAGAACAAGGTAAATGAGTAACCTGAAACAGGAGCTTAATAAGGGTCTACTGCAATAGCCTTCCTGGGTCTGGAAGAGAAGAACTGTAGTTTAAAAAAAGTACTATTGGTCCTACGTTGTTGTTTTTTTGGTTTGGGGGGAGGTTATTTGGTTGGGTTTTGGTTTTGCATTTTTGTTTTTAATTTTTCCTTGAAAGCCCTATCAGAGTTGGAAGGGATTGTGGCTTTGTCCATTGGGAATTAAAAGATATGTATATAGAGAGACATATCTCTCTCTCTCTCTATATATATATATATGTCTATATGTGTCTTTTTCTGTGAATTGTTGGYACTTCAACTGCCCCTGAGTCCCAGACCTTTGGGGAAGGCTCTGCCTTCTCCTGGGTGGTTTGGGGAGTGGGGCTGGGGGGATGAGACAATGCACTAACCCCAGGTTTTCTGCCTGTGCTTAAAAGGATTTGCCCTCGCGGCTGGCTCTGATACGGTGTGGAAAAGGAAAGGGACAGGGAAGCTCAGAGGAGCTGACAGGGGCAGAAAAAGGGTGTGAAATTCATACTATCTGGTGTGTCTCCTTTGATGTGTCACGCAGAGATTGTGCAGGCGCTCAGACRGGAAGGGGTTAATGCGTTTCTCAGTAACCATTGAAATGGGGGCTGTTATGGTCTATTTAGGCAATGATCTGTTACAATATCAATGGCATTTTCGATGGCAGTGTCTCCTATTCTTCTATTGAAATCACAATAGCTTTGGAAGTTCACGGCCATGGCAGTCTCAGGGACAGATTTCTGTTCATTTTTCTTTGTTGTGAAGATTTTTCTTTTTTTTTTTTAAAGTAAATTAACTCACACAAATGCGAAAGAAGCTTCAAGTGTGTGACCTTTAGACAAAAGCTTGAGATTTGTCATTCTCTCTCCTTAACTTATGCTGTGCTCTCAGCAATGCCCCAATACAATATCTAGCCCAGCTTGGGCTACCTGGCCACAAATAGCTGGGCAAGGCTGGAGTGACAACGTGAAATCTCCATTTCTATGCTGTTGTCAGCTTCTAACACWTAGGGAAAAAAGTCAAAGTTGGGGAGAGGTTTTAGCTGCCTGCCTCCCATGCATTTAGATATAAAGGGAGCCTCCTGTCTTGGCCTCTCTCTGCTTCTTTAGAAACCAGGGGCTAATGCAGTCCCCAGGACTGTCTGGAGAGGTTACTCGCCCAGCCTTCACTTTGATGATTGATGACAGTGGAGAAACTAATGATATTTTATTCACCTGTCAAAAAAATTACTTGCCCTGGGCAAGGCAAGGCTAGCACGGCAGAATTTTAACGCTGCTCTTTTGACAGAAATGCAGTTATCCCATTCTTCCTAATATATTACCTCAAAGGAAAAAGTGCTGTCCTGCCGAGCCTGTTGCTCTGGGATGCTGGCCAGGGGAATCTCTCCCACCTACAAAGTGCCTTGAACTTTGAACRTGCCTTGGGAACACGAAACGGGCATTGCAAGTGCATTCCCAGGGTGTCCCGGTGTTTCTGCCCCTCAGTGCAAGGATAAATCCTCAGGGCCCRAGGGTGTTTTGAAGTATCTTCGCAAAGAAGGCAAAGTATCCTTAGATAAAGCACCCCTYCTCCTCCCAATAACCAGTTGTGCCTTAAATGCTGTGAGTTTGAATCTCCTCAAAACAACTTTCTTGTGTTTTCTCCCACTTGGGTGATTCGGTTTTACTCTCTGTGTGTTTATATTTCTTGATTCCATGTTATTAGTTTCAGTTCTTTCTTGCTAAGGAGCAAACGAATTGTTACCTGTTCCTGCGGCTGCCTGTCAAATGGCTCTTCCTAGACCAAATAAACTACATATAATTGTCAGCAAAACTGTCAATTTCCCTGCTTCCTCTTAGGTATAGCTGGCTGTGAAGCTGTGTCCAGATGCACAAGGCAAGACATCCCACCTGATTCTCTCTAATGGCTCAAAATGAGTATRTTATGTTGGAAATCAGTCTGGCAAAATCRTGGAAGCCATGAAGAGGTTTTTTTGTGCATCGTTTATCAGCAGACTGCCCTGCTGGATGTTACTCTCTGCTATATCACAGGGCAGAGAGGGAATGGCCTCCAGAGCCAACTTTTGCTCCAGCTCCCTGGGCTGCAGACTGACTGGTGGGTGGGATGGCGGTGAGCTGAGCACCAGTGAGTGCCGGGTGAAAGGGGGCTTTTCAAGGGGCACTGAGCAAAATGCTGCCTCTGGGGAGGGACAGAGGGAGCTGCCCACGGCAGCAGCAGGAGAGTAGCACCTCCCACGGGCTGTGAGGATCTCCCTGCACCTTCATTGCCATTTCCCCTCAGACAAAAATGGCAACGGCCTGAAGTCAGCCCGCTCAGGGTCCCGTTGTGTCTGCCTGGGATGATCCCATGGCAGTGCACTCCTGGCTGTCCCTTGGCACGTGCTCCCGAGCCTTTAATCATCTGCAACATTAGCAAAATGTTTCCTCCAGGAGACAATTGATAAAGTAGATGAAAAGGGATCTAAATGCCTAGGCAGGCTCAAGCTTTGAAAAGCTGGATTCCCACAGCACAGCTTAAAGTGCAGAAGTATGAAAAGTAAACATTTCATCTTAATGCCAGTGCAGGTAGAGCTGTTCAAATGGGATGCCAACTGCTCTCAAGAGCTGAACTAATCTGAAGTACCATTAAAATTCATAACACAGAAATCTACAGCATAAAAAATGTCTTCTTCCAACCTATTTCTGGGTTTGCTGTGTCGAGGTGCTGCTGTAGTCCCCGTGGGCAAGACGAGGGACCCCCACACATGAGGAGAGCAGGACCTAAAGGTCCAGAGCACCTCTGTGCAAGGGCTGGGGGAGGCTTCTCCTCCACTGCCCAGGACGACATTTCAAGCTGTGTGGGGCAAAGCAGACCTGCAACCTGGTGCTGGTGTCACAAGGGACCCAAATGAGGTCAGATACAGCAAGGAAACGGAGCTGAGGTGTCCTTTACCTGCTTGATGTGAGAGGGAAAGGCAGTAGCAGTTGCCATCCTATGCTGCAAGAATGCTGCTCCCAGGGCTGTAGTGTGTGCTGGGTTAGTGCACAAGAGATGCTTCCAGGTGCAGGAGAGTCCTTTAGGTGATTTTGCRAGATATACCTCTGCAGGAGTTGTGGTTAGAGTAAAAGGTGAAACTGGGGGCTTAGGTAAGGTTTGAATATTACCTTTTTTTTTTAAGTTGGCCTTTTTTTTCTTTCTTTTTTTTTTTTTAATTGGAAAACGTGACTGTCACTTTGMGTTCAGGGTCTGGTTACAAGGACTTACCTCTATTTCACAGCAAGAAATTTGTCTTGACAGTAATCAATGCAGGTTATAAAAGAAAAGAAAAAAAGGGAAACTTCAAGCATTTGCAATGTGAAGGCTCCAACATGCTGTAATTTCAGCTCCTTCTCTTCCACCTCCATGGAGAATACAAAAAAAAATAGTTCTTTTTTGATATCTCCAGTGCAATTATGGAGATAGAAATGAARCTTATGGAAATGAAAGTTGGTGTGTTTCAGGGATGCTGACTTTGAGCACAGAGCCTCCCCAGAAAGGACATAAGCACCCTCTCTGAAAAATCTCACTTGGCTTTTTAAGATTCTGCCCTGGTATGATTATTWCCTGTTGCCGTTATTGCCCCCTGTAGAGTCACAATGCCATGATTTATTTTCACTGTTTCCATAGGAAATGTTGACATTTCAGCAGAAACTTGAAAATGCAGCTGTTTTGCTTCAGAGGGGCAGCCACAACACCGTAGGCAAGGGGGAGCTTGGACATGTCCTCACCTCACACTGGGAATCCCCACGAGAAGCAGTGCTGGGGTTCATGAAACAGCTCACATCACTTTGCACGAGTTTGGTTTYTCAGCAAGAAACACCTGTCTATTTTTCCCCCCAGAAGCCAGACCCTTCTCACGGRGTGGGACAGCAACAGACCCGCCTGTGATGCTGTATCTGCCTTACCAGGGGCTGAGGGCCGCGAGAGCACTTCCAACCTGACCTCTGAATGTCCCCTGCAGGCTTTGCTGGTGGGACAGCACCAACCTTCTTTTATGAACGAAAAGCACTGCGAGGTGGACATTGCCTTCGTAATGGCYGTGATATTTTTAATGTGTTTTCACATGAGATGAGGTTTCGTAACGTTGTTCATGACCTGTGGAAAGGGCGCTGGGTGAAAACCGAATTACTGAACAAGTAGCCCCCCCAGCCCTGGGAAGAGTCACTGGAATACCAGATCGATTTGCAGGCTGTRGGTTTGCCCGAGCTATGACTTTGCCTTGCCACTAAGTGGCAGCCGAGTAAAAAACATGGTTAAATGAAACTTTCCTGGATAAATGTCAATGCAAGGTGCAGAAGCAGGAAGGAAAATTTCTACGTCCGCGTTCCTCAGCTCGGCAATGCCCTGCTGTTTATGCTAGGAAATKAAACCTTGGGAGGAGACAGCGATACAGATATTGTAGGAATACACACAGGGAAGCTGAGTGTGCAGGGGAAGCTGAGTGTGSAGATGGATGAGTTGGGGACCAGATGAACAGTTCAGCCAACTTCTATGTCCTGTTTTGGTCAGTGTGACATTCAACATTTACATAAATCATCCAAAAAAGCTTTGGGACATCAATAAGTGGCAWAACGGTGTGCATGGTGGGAGTAAAGGCAGGGAATCAGGCTGCTAGTGTTCCCTGCCCCCAGGAACTACAAATGATGCCATCCACAAGCAAAACTGAGCTTCCCCACGTAGCCAGCCCCTGGGTAACGTTTGGCTCTGATGCATTATTAACCATTTTAATTTTTAAGTGGTTTGAAAGATACTCAGGTAAAGCCTCCTGAAAGCAAGGCAGAAGTAGGTCAGACACAGAGTGCGTTGGCTTTAATTAGCACCCGTGCACATTTTTTAACCTTTTGTGAAATTCAGGGACCTCCGATACCTCCGCTGCTCTGCTCTGGAGCCGAAGCAGAGATGACCTCTTCAGGGAGAAACAGTAATTGGAAGTGTCAGTTATCTGAAACTTTTATCCAAAAAGACAGGATCCTGGGCACTGTGCCAAGGTTCTTACATTTCGAATATTTTAAAATATTTGAAGAAAGTAGCATGCATGGCATAAATTTTAATGTTCAAAGGACTCCTGAGATAGCTTTTTTTTTCCAAGCGTAAAGCAAATAGTAGAAAGGGAAGATAACTATCACAAAGTCWTCTAAAAATGCCAGGGGGGTTCTGTCTCAGACACCAACAAAATCTGATGGTGTCGATTTGCTGAATTTCAACCAAGGCCAGTCCAAATTCAGGGCTGCAGATGYTGGTTCTGTATATGGTTTTTCTGCTCCACACTTAATTTGTGCTTGAGTCATGCAGCATTAGTCTTGAAGTCACGGAGGCAGCTCCCGGTCTTCCCCAACGTGAGGATCCTGGAGATGCTGCAGTGCAGCTGACACCAGTGTGGATGGAAGATGTTTGGGATACAGCAATGCTGCCCCTGATAGGCCTGTGGTGAGCCAGAGCAGTGAACCTGGATAGGCGTGGGGTGGGTTGGGGTCTCCCCTTGCGCAGGATTCCTTGGGGTAGTCCTGAGCATTCCCTCACCCGATGTGATTTCCCCCATTCCCAGAGCATCTTTGTGTGGGAAGTCCCTTGGGGAGGTAGCAGCACCAACCTTGTCTCATTTTGTCCTGGGACCTGTGCCAACCCAGAGCCTTCCCGAGGCTTGTTTTTCCTTTTCTTTTCCCTGTAGAGGGCTGAGCTCGCTCCCTTGGATGTCTCACCACCTCCAGGTGCTGGAGCCCAGGGTACACTTTTAGCAGGAGGTAACCCCCTGCTCCGTGCTTGCTGGTGGATCTTAAACACTCTTTGTGGGGTCGATATCCATTCAAGGGGCTCTGTMTCACCTTCCACCTTCCTCACCACTACTGCACCTTGTTTCTCTGGTGTAAGTTACACACGGGGCTGAGGTTCTGGCAGGGCATTGYCCCATATGACCTAATTACTACAAGCAACCCAAAAGGGGCCAGGCTTTTCAAATTCTACCCAGGCTGCTGTTTCCTACCTTTTTTTTTCCAAAGGTCACACAAAGTGACCATGCTTTTACCTTTGAGCCCATCCATTTCCAGTGACACCATTTTTTACACTTTGGAGGGGAAGGGGGAAAAAAATGTAACCTTGCTTCCAAATGTGATGGTTTTGGAAAAATGAAATGCTGCAAGACAAAGTCTTGGCTGAATGTGCAAGATGTGCCCAGGCGTGTGAGCCGGGCTCCCCCGGAGGGGATCAGGAAGCTGTGAGATTTGGAGTGCTGTTCTCTCCAGAAGCTGAATGTTTCCAGCGCAAACTTGTGCCGCTTCCAGCCTGCCYGGGAGCAGCAGCAGTGCCTGTGGGATAGCCTTGGCAGGGGACTGGGATGGGTTGCAGCACACCCAGGTGCAGTGGGTGGTACCTGCTCCTCAGGGGATGGTGCTGGCACCCTGGGGCTGGCTCCGCGGAGGTCCCTGTGTGTGAGGTGCTTTGTACAGCCATAAGCCTCGGGCTCCGAGTGCCAGGCAGGCGGCTGGGGCAGCATTATCTGTGCTGTGCAGATGCTGCAGCGCGGTCAGAGCCAAGCACTGGATGCAGGYGGCATGGGGCTGGCAGGGCACTCCTTGCAGTGTGCTGCTGGACAGCCTGTCCTGCCAAAACACCTTCTGCTGGAGCTACTTTTCCTCAAAACCTGTCCTGTTTTCTTTATGGAGCAGCAGGGCCTATTCCAGGTGGTGATCCTGAGCCCCTCTGCTTTCCTAAGGGCTTTTTCCCTCACCTGCAGTCTAAGTTTGCAGCAGCTATTTTTGAACAGAAACACTGTAGAGCACACTAATCTATTTATTTCTGCTTATTTCTTTTCATGTGCTGATTCAGACATCAGGTTTCCTCTGTAGTTTATCTCAGGCTCCCATCTGGATTCAGTCAGGTGCTGGGTACTGCTCCCCATCAGTGAAACAGGCAGTGGTAGCTCTGCCGAGAGAACCTGAAGGCATTCAGGGAAGTACAGAGATAGAGTTGTTTGGCATGTGTTTTTGGAGTGCTTGGCACCCCATTTCTGATGAGTTGGAGGATTTAGAGAGGAGAGTGGAGCTGTCCCAGCATAGATTGTCTCCAACCTGTGACATCCCCTTGATCACCTCTTGTGAACACCCCTAAGGATCAGTGCRCTGTCCCCAAGCTCTTCTCCTGCACTGTCAGGTTCCCTTGGATTTGCTGAATGTGTTAATTTCCTTGGAAATCAAATGCTTGGCAAAGAACAATTTAGCCCATGTTTGAATTTCTTCTGCTTCCTGCCTGGTGACTCTGTCACCGGTTGTGAATTCAGATTATCAAATGTTTTATCCTTAACCAATATCTCAGTAGATATTGGTTACATATGAACATATGAACAAAAACCCTCCCTTCCAAGGGTGATACAATAAATTTCTGAGTGTTTTAACCTTGTCAGTGAAGTACCAAGTGGATTGGCTGTTGGGAAGCCTATGGCACTATTCTCTGTTGCTGAGTGCAGAATTGTCTTCCACTCTTAAATCTGCAACTTCTGCCTTTTGTGTGCTGGTGAATAGAAATATTGCCAGATCGTCTTTAAACTCAGAGGTATTAAGGACTGTTTTCCCCAAGAGAGAAAGAGACATCTAACTTTAAATGTGTGATTGCCCCATTATCCTCAAAGGCAAGGAGCTGTAGCTGGAAGTTAGGCATATCCTGAGGTCTCTTGCTGAAACAGAGCCTGACAACAGAAGGAATACGAGGAGCTCAAATTTGCTGTTACCAGAGCTGAGACTTCTCTGTAAGCAGCTGGAGAAGTGGGTGCACACAGGGGCTACTGCTGTGGCTCCTTTCCAGRCACAAGCTCAGGGACACTTGCCTTGAGCAGAAGGTGAGTACACAGACTCAGACCCTATGCTAGAAAATTTAGAGGTGTTCTTCAGGCCCAGTCGGGTCTGCATTGATGTATATCCAAGAAAGTCTGGCCTCGAAAGCTTCCAGGAAAGCACAGCCTACTGATTTCTTTTTTCTTTTAATTGTCAAAYTATCAGCTTGTCTTTGCACCTTCATATTTACTTTCAGTGCACATCTCCCAGTTAAATGGCACTAAATGTTGGGCTGTTACTTCATGCAATTGGATTGATTTATATGGGGTTGCAGTGGTCTCATTAGCAGCAAGATTTGTGTCTTCTGTTAATACTCAGGGTTAACTTTTGTGCACTTGTGTTGTGTAGGAGATAATAATGAGGAAACGTTGATAGGGAAGAATGACTTCTATAAACACAAACGGATCAGAGAACACTCAGAAATCATGTCAGCTGCCAGCAATAGCCAAACAAGCACATCAGGCAGAGCATCCTCTTGCTGAGGAAGGTTCGTGTGGCCCCAGCGACACAATCCGTTTTGCTTGTGCCCTGGGACCCGGGCAGAGTTGAGGAATGGTGAATATTCACYTGGATTTAATGGTGCCAACAGCACAAGGCCAGGCAACTGCTGCCCATCAAGAGAGATCTACACATACATACTGTAATGGATATCTAGTCTTCAGCTGATCTCCTGCTCCCACATGAGTACATAAATATGAGTGGTTTGGGTACCACTGGAGTCCCAAGGCCAGCTCTAATCCACCTGACCTCTCACCTTTCTCAGGTGATGCCCTTGTTGCAGGACAGGCAGTAGGGAGAGGAATGGACCACAGTAAATGGGCATTTTGGGGAACTATGGCTAAAACTATGGCAGAGATTTACTTTGTAATTCACAGCTTTAGAACCAGTTCAATTAACAGAAGTTTACTTCCAGATGCTTTTAAAGTGAAGGATGCAGTTGCACCGCTTGTGCTGCTCCCATACAGCTTTATATTTGCTTTTGCAAGTTGGATTTACAGATTTCCTTTCTCATTAAAAGTGGTGGTGATATTAAGCCCGGGAATCCTTGATGGATTTCAGATTGAATACTGTGAGTCTTGTATTAATGCAGGCTAGCTGCAAATAAATGAGGAAATCCATTAAGCATGTGCTGTGCCTCATAAATATTCCATAACACAAAAGTGTTAATGTGATGATGGGAAAGGAAAAACAAAGGTGTAGGAGTCAGGAAATGCCGAGCACTGAAAGACCACTCTGATTAACAGCCCTTCAGACGATGAGGGCCATGCTGGACCTCTCACGGAGCACTGCAAGCAGTGCACATTTATTACTACTTTTTTTCTGATGAAATTTTGGAATTTCATGCAAAAATTTTTTTGTAATAGGGCAAGTTTGAGCAAAATAGTTAATCAAATGTRACACTGAAAATTAAGTTATTGTGATGTAACCAGTGATGGCTTCAGGGAAGCTGTGCTCACCTACTGACCATGTGTCTGTCCTTTGATGAACCACTGGGTAATTGAAGCTCCTGTTTATCAAATATCAAGCCAGAATGAGACACTGTGCTCTGCAACCACGTAAGCACGTGGGGAACCATGGTGTAATGCAGTAAAGTCTGTGCCTCCATGTCTGCCTCATGTGTCTGCATAGAGACCATTACAAAGTGTAGGTGATTACGAGAGTAACATCAATCCAGTGCCTGGGAGTCTGAGAACACTGAACCGAGYGTGTGGAGCGTTCAGAACAAACACAGAGAAATGCAGCGTGTCGCCGAGGTGAGGATCCTCTCTGCCTGCTGCAGAGACAAATGTCCTGGCTGGGTTTTAATGGGCACATCCATTACTTGTGCAGTTATGCACGCCGAGCAAGGACAGAGCAAGCCCAGCCCAGCAAACCCCCCCCACGGAGAGCCTGGAGGTGCCCAGGCACATCTGGATGGCTCAGCCTCCAAACCTCTCCATCCCAGTGTTCCCCACATCATCCTGCATGAGCAATGCTGTGCTCTCCACCCCCTGCAGTGGACGGGTTTTTTTTCTGGATAATGTATAGTGAACTCTTTTCCAGGCGTTTTCCTGCAGCAGATTGCTCTAGCAAAGAGGCTGGCTCCTGGTGCTCACCCCCTCCCTACACTGTCTCCTTGCAGCCCCCTGGTACAGCATTTGCTGTTAGCAAGGAAGGAGGCATTTGTGGTTATTTCCAAAATCTGTAATGATGGAGGTGGGTGAGGAGGTGCAACCACYCCTTTGGCAAGCAGCTCCTGCCTGTCTTGAGGTGTTTCTCGAGCTGGCAAGCACCAGACACAGGAGAATTCGGCCAGTCAGGAGGGCTGGTGGCACAGATTGAGTGTTTGGCTGTGAGACTCACAGTTTTTATCACTTTTCTTCAATTCCCAGGCGTGAGCAGCACAAGAGGTGAGCTCTGGCCTGGGGTGTGTGGGTGTCACTCAAAGCTTCCCCAAGTTCCCCAGCAGCAATGCTTCTCAGTCCCAGGTAGAGATCGTAGAATCCTAGAATGGTTTGAGTCGGAAAGGACTTTAAAGATCATCTACTTCCAACCTSCCTGCCATGGGCAGGGACACATCCACCCAGGTGGAGTGCTGTGGATTTTCACAGGCAGTGATTGGACTTTTGGACAAGAGCAGGGCTCTCTGCAGCGTGCTCCAGGGTTTCAGACCCAGGGTGGTGGCTGGCTGTCTCTTTAGAGCCAAGTGCTTGAAGTGCCATCTCAGCTTGGTTGAATGAACRTCTGGCACTGGGTTGGTTGGAGGAGACCGTGAAAGATCATGCCATGTTATGCTATAATGATCAGAGATCCAAAATCATCTAAGAGGGCTGGCAGCAAGCCAGTGATAACTTAATGCGTTGGGTCAGCTTGATTGTGGGTCCAGTGGYGTGGTTTTCTGCCAAACGGGAGCTTTTTAGCAAACTCCAGGCAAGTGGAGTCTCCTTGTTTTGGAGCTTTTGTCAGCGACAGAGCTGCAAGTGGAAAAGTCCCCTGGCAGAGGGGCAGATGGAGGTGGCTGTGCCTTAAASCACCTCTTCAGAGACAGCACAGTGGGAGAGCAGAGCCCATCCTCAGCGCTCCCTTGCACTGCACGGAACTGCAGCAGTTTGGTCCGTGTATCAGGCTCGCAGGGGGAGCCAAAATACTCTGGAGTTTGCAAACCTCATCGTGTTTTGTAAAACTCATCTGTCAGATGAGGAGAGTTCTGTCTCTCTGACTCAACAAGGCAAGGTTTTGAAAATCCAGGAAAAATCCTCAGGGAGATATTTACCTCTGTTCTCTATACTTTAAAGGTGCCTTATGGCTCTGTAGGTGACTGTGGTGAGGTGTGCTGGTTGTCCTGGCCTGTCTCAGTATTCCTGGGCACCCTGATGGAGTTGTGGGGACATTTGCTGAGGGTCTGGTGTGYCTAGCATCAGGATTTGTTGAAGCATAAATCTGGTTAGTGGAGGAGTGAGGGACTGTAAGTGGTGGGTTTGGTTGTGGTCTGATTCTGCCTGGACAGGCTGCCCACATACAGTGACAGGTAGTGTTTCATGGATGTTGGCCCACGTGTACAYGGCAGGCATGTGACATTTACCCTGACCTTGCAGGGGAGACACTCTTTGCAGAAGATGTCATTGAATTAGGCAGAAGCAGGTGGCCTTTCAGTCACTTACACGGCAGATATGCCACCTCTCTCCTGGAGTTTTTTTCGCCAATAAATATTTATTTCTGTCCACAAAGCAAGCAAAACCTGCTTTTCCCTGCTTTTCCCTTTGTTGCCATCACTCTGTGGCTTTTGAGAGTGCTCCTGCTTGCTGGATTTGGAACTTTGTAGCTTTCAAAAGTCTCCGGGCTATTGAGCACCAAGGGATGAAAGRCGACCTTTCCCTTGGGGATGCTCATCCCGGAGCCCCATGTCCTTTGCTGAGGCACACAAGGCTCCAGGTGCTGTCTCTCTTTTGTGCTTGGTGTTGTGTGTGGGGCAGGAGGGCAGGTGCTGCCCTGGCCATGGCAGGGGCAGAGCAGCAGGAGGGGTGAGCTGTCGTATGAGACTCTTTGAGCCCTGTCTGTGACACCAACTGGTTTCTGCTCGTTTCTAAGATGTCTTCATAGAGTGTAAAGAAATTCTGTACAGCGAGATAAAACAGCCAGATGTCCTGCACTCTCTAGTGAAACATAGCTTCAGTACAGAGCTAACAAGATGCTGTGCAGTGTGATGGATAGCTATGATACATGAAATGTGACATGTTTCTTTGGCAATAACATTAGAAATCCTTGGCTTATTCCTGGTTTATTGGTATGAAACAAAAGAAAAGAAAAGAAATCCACATATTGCAGAAAGTTTTCCAACAAAAAAGTAAGTAGAGTTTTTGACACGTGTTATTTCTACATAACTGACGCTTCCTTTCTCAAAAGCTTTTGTGCCTTGGCCTTCATTCCATGCCCAAAATCTGTGTAGAGATCTGGTCAGATGTTGCATCAAAGTAGCYTAGTAGTAGAGGAAGAGCAAGGTTAAAACAGGGAAAAGTAACAGTGGTCTGTTAACTTTGCAGAATGGAAGCTGCTAATTTGTAGTAGATCAATTAGCAAAGCATCAGGCGTGGGGATGCTCCAATCCAGTTTGCTAAAAGCCAGCCAGTGTCCAGGCTTATCATATTTGTCTCTTTCTCTGAAGCATTTAGATTCCTTCTTCTTAAAGGACGTTTCTCCAAATGACAGTGTTTAACTAATGCAGAATTCCTACGTCTGAAGGACAGTCTGTGATTCAGTCCATTGACTCCTGATTTCATTTAAACTGCAATTCATTATTTTGTTCCTGTGCTCATTCAAGAACCCATTGTTCATTACTCTTTCATCACTCTATGATTGGAACAATTTGTATCTGTCGTTCTTACATTGGCCAGATAATGAAATAATCATTTGTGCATCTACACTGTGTTTTACATTTATTTTTCACAGTGTAATTCACTTTGTAGGGTCATTTTATCATTCTGGAACAAATTGTGATTTTGTTTAAGCATTTGCTAGTTGGTAACAGTCTGCAACTGCCAATATCAGGACACATGTTGGGATGCTGCTGTCCACAGACACCACGGTGCTAAAATTACTGCTGATCCTCCAGCTAACAAAACCAGCCCACCTTCTAGGAGGAAGGATTCTGCTGGCCAAAGTACACTGATTTTACTGAGCCAACTCCTGCACTCTTTCCCAGGGTTGGGGTCAGCCTTTCAGAGAGAGACATAATAATAAGGGATAAGATTACCTTAATAAAATTGAAACTAGATGATAATGCACCCAGAGCACAATTATGGTGCTATTCAAATGAGCTCCATTCTCAAGGAGGTCAGCAAGGTTATGATTTCTAGAGGGGTCAAGAGATTACGAGAATAAACTAATTATTCTGACATCAAATAGATAGAAATGTGATTGCTGATTGGTTAATTCATTTTTCTTCTATGAATCTATTTCTGTTCAATTAATTAAAATGACACATATGTTATACTCTCCAAATATCACCCACATTATTATGTAAAGGTTGAGTTAGTCATTACATTGGAAAAGGTCAGGGCTTGAATTTAATGCTGGAGGGAGATAGTTTCTTCCATTTACTCATCATCATTACCATCCAGTTCCTGCTGGAACTATGGTTTTCAATGGACTTCCCTATCCTAGGAATGACTCCTATTTCAAGTTCCTCGTGCAGGTGATGCTCTTGGTGCTCCTGCTTTATGGGTATGTGGGGTTGGGTCTTCAAGGCCATCACTCCATCACTCTTCCCTGTTCATGGGCTCTTCCAGCAGGAAACATCGAATCTTCTACAAGTGGAGAGCRTCAGATGGATATTTACCAGCCTTGTAAAACAGCCACAGAATATTCTAGGTTAATGTTTAAACATAAAGAGTTTAAACATTTGCTGATGCTGTTTGGAACAGGAGTGACTGAGGGGACACATGTGGCCATGGGATTTGCCAGAGTCTGTGAACATAAATCTGTGGTCGCATTTCTAATTTTAATGCCTTATGTGAGACATTTGACTTTAATTTTAATGGTCTAGAAATACTTTTTTTTTTGGCAAATATATTAATTCTTCTTAGTTACGCTCCATTAACTGCTGTTTAGTTAACGTGTGTGCATACTGTATCAGCCGTTTTAACACAACAAGATGGGGAAGAAACGCTCTGAGACACAAGCTGGCATCAGATTTATCTGGAGAGGGAAAATATCAGCAGAAACAAACTGTGGCAGGATGTTAAAAAATCACCTGCTTCTTCGAGGAGATACAATTGGGTAACGATCCGTGGAAACACGAACATTTCGGATTGCGCGTCTTCCATTCAAATTTATGAGCAGCTGTCAGGGCGCGGGTGCCGCTCACTCCACGAGAGGGATTGCTCTTTCCCAAACCGTAATGAGAAGATTATGGGTGGCGCTGGAAAAAGTATGGGACTCTCTGAGAAATGGCAGTGCATCATATTAACTTCTCTCTGATGTTAGCAATTCCCCATCATATTGTATTACCAATCACTGTCACTAATATACCATGAAATTCAGACATATAATGTAGTGTACAACTCAACCTCTCATTTCAAAGGTTTGTTACCCATAATCCTGCATGAGTCATTAGCAATGTCACTGAACGGAGTAAAACTCATTCGCTTCTTACAGTGTTTCCCCTGCTGGCAAATAACTGACATATTACACGTGGGCACAATGCTGGATTCTCCAGAGAGCTTTGGTTGTGTCTTCGTGAGACGTGGGCCTCTTTAATGGGCAATCAGGCCAACAAACAGCCTTCCACTGTCCCCAGCCTACATGTCCTGCCGGATGGCTGAGCAGCTGGGTGCTCTCAAAAAGCACCTATTTGCTTTTCCTTAAATTATTTATCTATTGAAATGTTGTTTATGGTATTTTAAAGGCAGTATCATGCTAAAAGGCAGAAAAAATACACTCACCAAAAATGAAAGAACTGAAGGGTAGGGTTAAAATTTGGGAAAGAAGCTTGATTTTTGTAAGACTTGGTCTTGCTTGCAAAAGTAATTTTAAGGCTTGTGGCCCAAGTTTGGGGGCGAAGGCAAGCACCCAGGTCCCTCAGGAACCAGCAGCACAGGGTCAGGAGTGAGACACACCACCATACATCCGGAAATGAGACACAGACGAAACCCAGCTGTTGATGGAAAAGCTCTCTTAGTTTTAATTGCACAGAGAATCTTTCAAGGCAGGCTCAGCAGGTTTCACAAGGAAGGGACTGCCTCACCTTTCAAGAGGAAAAGGGACGACTTTGAGGGGCCTCAACCTACTTGTTGGGTTGTGATGTTCCACGGATGGATTTATTGGCCTTCRCCATGGGGAGATTGGATGAGTTTTCCTATCTGGGGAGGTCATCTTGAGCTGTGATGCTGTAACCAGAGTGATGTGCCCCTTTCAGCCATGCATTTGCAGTTCTGTAGGTGAACTACCCATCCTGACAGCAGAACGGCGGGCTACAGGACAGGGCTGTGTTTGACACTGAGCTGCAGGTAACAATTTTGAGTGTGCAGTTTTGTGCTAAATTTTCACTTAGCTTCCATTTCCTCATTTTGCTCATGTGAAAGTTAAATGGGATGGTGTCACAAGCCTTTCTGAGCCAAGATGTATCACTTCTACCGCTCCCCTTTGCCTCCGTGCTAATTATCCTGACAAATTGGTTTGCCGTGATTTGCTTGGGAAATCTGTTGGTCGTTTCCCACCTTTTTATTATCAGACTACACACGTAATGCTCGGTTGTTTTACCTGCTCTTTTTGCAGGCAATGGTTTGCCCAGTGGGTCAGTGCCTCCTGCAGAGTCCTGGAGCATCATCCTCTGTGGAAACCCAGAGAATGGTGCTTCTGGGTGAACTCCAGAGCCTGCTCCTCTCGCAGCAGAGAGGGTTGGTACGGTAAGGGCACACAGTGCTGGCAGGTGGAGGAGACTGTGCTCTGGATCTGCAGCCCGTGTCTGCTGAATGCCAAGGTCATGCTTCCTTCTGGTTCACCTTGCTTCACAGCCAAGATAAAATATCTGGAAATGTCACTCTCTTCCTGACCTCTAGATTAGAAACACATTAATAGGTTGCCTATTTATTCAGTTTCTTATTTAAATTAAGTAATCCTTTTTACACATTTTATTTTTAGTTCTTAATGTAACCCCCCCCTTATTCTTGCATCAAGACCAAGGTCAGGCCAAGAGCTTTTTGGCTGGCAGGTCATTCTGTTCATGAAGGCACTTTGACAGGTTGAAGCTGCAGTTTGAGGCTTTTACAGAGAAAACTCACATTTAAATAGCAGGTGAAGTACATGGCAGGCTGAGTGGCAGCAGGGCTGTAAGATCACCCATCAAGGCTTGGCTGAAGTTTCTTAATTTTGCCTGAGCTGGGTTGTGTGGAGGTGAGGCTGCAGCTCTACTCCCAGCTCGCACATCCGACGAGGTGCATTGATTCTCCCAGCAATGGTGTGACAGGCCCAGTGGTTCCTGCATTGTCAATTCAAGTACTTAGCTTGCCATTCCCAATTTATTTCATGTAGTCTCTGCAATCTCCATGTTTTCTAATGTCACAATGGTGATGAATCTATTCTTGTTCCCGAAAGGATGCAGAAGAGGGACATTAGAGCCTGCGCAGCTCTGTTAAATACCTTGCTGGCAGGGTGTGTCAGAACTGCAATCTGGTTTCTAAACACAACTTGCTAAAAAATCTATTTAATGGTCTACACAATTGTTAGGAGTGATGCTTGTGACAATAACATACATGACATTTTAGCTGTTCCTCTATATGACCTGGCTGAGTGCTGGTTTATGACCTGATTTGCACACCGATAGTTTTACCTACACAATAACCGGGCAGCCAGACTCAAAGTGCAATTAAAAATGAGATCCAAGCTGTTACCAGTTTAAATCAGAGTAAAGACATACCAGCCTGGGAATGATAAACCATCAGTGACACTATCAGTAACTTACAGTAAATTAACTTTTGCATCCTGGCCTGGGCTGCGTGTCACAGAGCAGGAATGTTTTATCTGGCAAAGGCTGTGATCCCGCACCTGGGTGCTGTGTGATATGGAGGGATAGCCAGAAACATTCAGCAAAACAATTTCTCATTGGAAAATATTAGTTTATCTGGCCCACAACTTTTGGCAGGGAATTCTAGCTCCGGCAAAGCGCAAAGGTTAAGGCATTCACAAGCAACGTTTGTTATCTAAACCTGATTTTCTGAAGCCCTGTGTGAGTGCTCAGATTTCTGAGACCCAGGCTGCACTGGCTGACTCTCTCTCAATCCCCTATTCTTCAGAATTCAATTTTGACACTTTTGAAGTTTTGGATCTATTTCTGGCTGCCTCTACCAGTGTATCCCTGCTTGGTGTTTAAATGGCAGGAGGAATAGCAAGGAAGCCTTCCCTTCAAATCCCAGTTCAGCTCAGCACTTCTGTAAATTTGAGAATTTGCATAAAAACATCAAGTCTCTGCTGCGGTTTCTAAATTGGGCTTTAGGAGAAAAGGATTTTAAAGAATCTGAGAGTGGAACGGAGAGATGTCTACAAGCCTACATACATCTTGCATCTACATGCCTGCTTTTTTTGCTAAAATTTTCCAATCCTAAAGCCCAAAGATGGGCTCAGAGATGCTCAGATAAGCCAGATGTTTAAAGGCTTGTCCACATGCAGAGGCTGAGCTGTGGGGCCCAGGAGAAAACAGAACTTGAACCATGCCTAATTATTAGTCATTAATATTAATATGAGTCACGTTGGGGTTCTCATCTCATTCTCCTCTCTAACAAATTTCTCTGCCCAAAAGTTGTGCTGGGGCTGGCAGATATAGGTGAGGCCACAAGGCTGGGCTTTCTTTGCAGCTTGGAGACCAGCAAGGCAAGGGGTGCCTCGGCTGGGTGCGTGGGGGTTATGCACAAGAGAGCGAACTCAGCTGCAGCTGGGGACCTCGCCAGTACAAACCACTGAGCTGTTCCCTCTCCCAGCACGTTGTTCCACTGTGGCACTCGTTGCTGCAGGAAGCTGAGGTGGCCAAATGGTGCTTAAATGGTGCAAAAAACAATTAGATGAGTTCATGGCAGAGCGAGGCAGCAAGAGCTGTTACACACCAGGAGACTGCAGAAAGTCTCTAAGCCCAGATTACTGGGGCCCATCAAAGCACCCCAGGCAATTACTGTGTGTTTGTCCTGTTCTTAAGCTTTTCTGCAGACATCCACAACTATTTGGTCTTAGAGGCAGGGTGCTGGGCTAGAGAGACTGGTGATCAGAGCCAGCCTGACCACTCTCATAAAGCAGAAGGAGATGGCTTTAGACAACTCTTGAAGATGTGATGTCTGTAGGATCTCTTGGGTAAGTGATGTCAGCTCTCAGTGCCTCTGAGAGCTGTTTCTGTTATAAAGAATCTCAGCTCTCTGTTAGAGACAGTCCTGAGGAGGCTGGCAGTCATCCCTCTGTCCTGCTGGAGAGCATTGTGTCTGTGCTGGGCTCTGCATTGGCTCAAGTTAGTAAGCAGAAGAGGTTAAAAAGATGTAAAAAACAGCATAGGGTAACTTGGCAATTCCAGTGTCACCAGGAGCTGATCCCAGCAGTTCAACATAATCACCAAAAGAGGAGAAAATCCAGGAGATTTCACCGGAACTGAGCAAGAGCTTGACAGCTGGCAAATGCTAATGTAAGTAGGCAACTGGGAGCGAGGGGTGGAGGGAGGGTGGTGTCGTTTAGCGTCGCTTACAGAAGTGCCGTTTGCGTCTGAAGAGAGCCTGTAGAAACCGTGTCCCTTTTTGCTCAGCTTCCCTGCCCTGTCACACATCTGCCTGCCCAGTCCTGCCGTGCCAGTGGGCGTTTTGGTGCTTGCAGAGTTCATCTCATGCAAAGTATCTCCAGAGCAGCCTCGGCTCACCCAGCCCGAGGAAACCTGCCTGCTCCTTGGCTGGCTGGAGTGTCAGCACGGAGGGGCTTAAGCTGAGAGGGAGCATCCTCCTGTTTTGCTGATCCACTGGGGATTCTGCCCCGGAGATGGGGATGTGGAGGAGAAGCAGTGGCTGATGCAGGCTGGCACAGAGCAGAGCCGGGTGCCCAGCCTCAACGCACCAGTGTGGTTTTCTCACGTGAATCATTGCTCAATAGCCAGTGTCTGTCAGGGGAGCAAAGGCTGGTAACATTGGGATGTGGCTGTTGTGCTTTTTCTGCCGGCAAAGTTTTTTGGTTCTAACCAGTAATTGGGTTCTCTGGACACTCACCATCCCCCCAATTTCACTTCTGTCTACTGCCTCTCTGGACTTCTGGCAGGACTTTGTTACCAAATGAAGCCAAATCTTTTTTTGCGTAGAGGCAAATGTGACCACTTTTGTTATATTGGAAGCATAACTCTCGTGTGAACATCAAATCCAAAGCAATATTCTTGCAGCAGAGAGTTGGTGCCAAGCATCCACGCTGGGCTGCAGACAAGGTCTCCCCCAGCTATGTCCATGATTCCATCAGGGTGGTGTGCACAGTATTCATCCAGCAACATCCTCTTCTGCACCTAGGAACATCTCTCTGACTATTCTTCCTCCCTGTACAGTTAACTATTAACCATTTGACAACTCAGAACAACTTGATTGTACTCCAGTGATGGTCTATGAGCACCTTCCACAACCTAATGTTCCAAAATCGCTACCTGGCCTCCATTTCCAGCAGCCTTCTCCACAACCAGTTGGACTATGTTTCCTTATAAGGTCAAAATTGTACTTTTCTGCATCTAAATAATAATTTTGTTGTCTAAGGATAAGATTTTTTTGCTTTAGAGCTGCTGCTTTGATATTTTTTTTCACAAATACCTGATCATGCTAAATATCCTTGCTGGACACTGCGCTTTCCTAGAGGAAAAGATAAAATAGTGAAGGTTGTAACTGCAAACCACAATCCTTTCTCATTTCCTGAATGGCATTGTGCTATTGAGAGTTTCAGAGGTATCGTTTCCTATCACAGACCATATGTACTGTGGGATACACTCCAGTAATTCTCCATAAAGGCTTAATATTGAACAGATAAAAGTAATGTTAAAGAATCATATTTACAGGAAACAGTTTTTCTTTGTTGATCATGTTAATAATAAAGTTCTGCAGGAAGAGAACATCTGGGTTTCTGTAATCCAGCCTGCTTTTGTGCAGGTTACTTTTGGTTTCCAGTGAAATGTTTAGTCTCAAAGTTCTTAATGATGACTTGTATTTGGATGTCTCTGCAGTTGTCCCTGAAGTGACACCTTACCAGTGATAGGCTTCAGGAGCTCGTGGGTGTGTTAATTTGAATTAATTATAGCAGATTTGACTTGCCTTTGCTATAAAATTGACTTGCTTAATTCATCCAGTAGATGTTGTCACTATTAAATGCAGAAGTTTTATGAGGATAAAGGTCTTGGGATTCTGGTAACCCTCCTAAACACTTAATCAGAGTAGAGCTGAAATCAATCAAACATGATGTCCCATGCCTGTATTTAGGGTTGATGRTCATTCATAAATCCAGGTGCATGCAAATCCCACACATGTTATCATTTGATATTATTCTAATTCAGAAGGTGTGGGGGTCCCTGCTCTTCTGGGGAACTGCATTAACCGTGGATTTTCATTCTGTGTTTCAGAATAAGTGGTCCTGTCAGGCAGAACAGAGATGTTTTTTATACTTGTCACTTCACTAAGTGAGAGCCATGATGGGGACAACTTCATCAAGCAGCACAATGACTCCTGGGACCGGGGCTGCAGCTGGAGACCCCGGGTCTGGCAGATCCTCAGGGCAACCAGTTACCCCATGGCAAAGGACCAGCACCAGCTGCTTTGGTAAATTAAGATGTAACAGCAGTCTCCACAAGWCTTCTCAGCTCTTGGTATGTCCCTGTCTTTGGGATGGGGGAACAGGTTTGTGCCGAGCTTGGAGACACTGGAACACCCTGGATTGGGAATGCTGGTGTGCAGTTACAGGGCTCTTTGTACGTTCTGAAAAAAGCTTAATCAAAGGCCACACGTTTCTAAGGGTTATTTTTTACCTTGTGTGCTGATGTTTCCCTAAGGAAAATKTTATATTGAAGTAACAGTGCTGAGCTAGCAGCCTCTCTGTTTGTGCCTTTAAAATCTAAAAACCAGAGGGGATGGCAGTCAGTGTTCACGCGAGGAACACATAAAGCAGGTAACAACAAAAAAAAAATCAAACTACCAGAAGAAAATATCTTTTTAAAAGGAGACAGAGAGAAAACCATGGACCCTGGTGGTTAGGGATTTATCTGGGTGATCCAGAGAGGTTAGACCAGGAGTCCTGTGTGCGTTCCCTGGGCTGTGCTGGCAGGACTGTGCCCCTGCAGAGCCACTGCCCTTTGTGCTGGAATAGTCACCCAGGTCTTGTGGATTACTGGGAAAGGTTTCCACTTCAATGCTCCCACCCAYTTACTTTTTCCTACCTGAAGAATAAGTAGAGCAGGAAAGAGAGATGAAATTCTGTCAGCAATTCCTGAATGAGCTGTAATGTGAGGCTTTTTACCTTTCAGTGAGAATGGGAGAATTATACACTGCCCTGTCGAGCCAGGCTCCAATGTCCTGACCACACAGGTGTGTGGCTAATTTCTCTTTTTATATTCTTAACATTAAGACACTTCACTCCAAGATTAACTCTGCTGGTAAGACGACTTCATTGGTGCCTGGAACACTGCACTGTAAGCCGCACTTTTGTAGCTAAAATGTGGAAGAATTTTTTTTGTCCGTTCACATGTGCTCCTCTAGGGCTTTGTCTTCATTATCCTCTGAGCATGTCTGAGACGGTAAAAAGATCCACTCCTGTCTCGCGAGCACAGCCAGGAGAGTTTCACASAGGCCATGCTGCAATTTTGAGAGGAGGCTGATTTCTTCTTCAGAATTAAATGTTTGATTAATAAAATGTGTTAATTGAAATCCAGTTGGAAATTAAATAACAATTCTGATGGGAGGCACAAAGTGCTATTTCAAAATACGTAAGAGCGGGTTTGGGGACTCTCCACTGTACAGAGGACACAGGGGTTTGCAAATGTGATGTGTTGCTCCACAAGCCCTCACGGGTCACTGATGCAATTGTCTCATCCTCAAAATGATTAAATGATCTGCATGGCAGGGATTGTGCATAGGAGAGGTGGCACAATCTGAKCTGAACAAAAACTGGAAACAGCTTATTAAATCCTCAGGCTCTTTTGCATGTAATAAGAAAACTAAGGTAAGAACGAGATAASCTCTAAATGGGTTAATTAGAATAACTTAAGCACTGTTTAAGCTATGTTTTCTGTAAYAATCTTTGGGGTTCAGCCAATGTAGAGTTGAAGAGTTTGGCTGCATCTTGTTTTAGACAAACATCATGGATCAGCATGGAATTTGAGGACAAATAAGCTATGGGGGAAAAGAATCGAGATAAAATTTTGCAATTAAGTTCGCTGAAACTGAATTGACTGGGAATAGCATGGAATGATGGAACTCAGTATGGATGAGATGTGATAAATAGGAAGAGCAGTCCAAGAGGCCTCACTGGAGCTCCTGCTCCTCTGTGGCAGAGGGGATGCAGACCTGAAAGTGTATCCAGGGATAACTTTGGAGCAAGCTATTCCAAGTGATATTTTTTCCTTGAACCTTGCTGTACCAATTAGTAATGATTTGTGGTTAGAGTAATTCCATATTTCATTTGTTGTGTTTATTGCATAGGGCATTAGCACACCAAGTAATGAACCTGGAGCAGCTGAGTGATTCGGCTGAGGGTTTGCTCACGTGATGAAGATGGTTGGTGATCAATTAGTTTAGTTGTTCAGGAAAATGCCAGCTTCTTGGAGGATTCATTTCTCTGTGTGGAGTTACAGTGGAAAGCAATTTGCTCTAAAATTATTGTATTCTAAGTATTTCTGGAAGTCCCAGTATGAAAAAAAATGAAGCTTAAAAGTTATATTTCCTATGGGGTTTCACATTCATTTTAATCATATTATTCTTCCTTTTAAGGAGTGTCTCTGTGGTGCTTATAAAACAGAGAAATTGATATCATCTCTTTTGACTACAAGTTTACATGGTAAGTCATTAGATACAGAATTTGCCTGTTTCTTTATGAGATTTAACACCTGACTTTGTTTTGGCCTTAAGAACATTTTCYACAACTTTGCACACAGGGACAATCCATTCCCTGCTCTGGGTGTCCTTCAAACCTGTCAGAAACGCACATAAAAATCAGGCATCAGATATCTCAAGATCAAATCAAATAACCCCACCACTACATGAATGCAATTAAGATAAACGTGCTCACAAGCCCCCAATAGATTCCACTCAGCCCAGCCAACCTCCTGGATGATAATTAGTATGAGAGGTGGGTATTTGGCTACTGTATGTCTTTTCTATAAAATTACTGGGGTTTTTATTTTCCTTTTTTTTTCCTTCCAAATTTCTTTTAGGTGTTTGGTGTGCACCATCTTTTGTTTCTTGCCTTAGGAGTTTTATAATTTTGCATGTGTTTTTAGCTATCTGCTAAGGGCTGTCTGTCCACRAGCTCCCGGGCAGGCACACACCCATTCCTGATGAGGATCCTGTTTTCTTTAGGCTCCCCCATYAGCTCCACCTTTGGCTCATGGAGCACGTGTTAATTAAACACCCTGTTGGCTGTAAGATAAATACTCCTGCAAATCCAGCCTGATAATCCACATGAGGAAAAACAGTGCAAAGAAAAGCTTATGGTTACAATGAAGGAAACTGCAACTAAAATTTGGTTCACAGGAATGAAGCAGTGGTTTAGCCTAAAGACTAATTGCTGAAGGAGCTGCACATATACACATAGACGAGAAAAATCAAAATAGTTGATGAATACCCTTCTATTTTACAGCTAAGGATAATTAATTTCTAATGATTCTCAGTATTTCCGTGTGTGAGCATCAAATAAGAGAAAGGACAGTAACTGTTCCTAAAATTTGGCTTATTCAGAAGATCAGAACACCGGATTCTTATTGTTGGGGCTTTCTGAACTCTAAGAAACGTAAGAGAATCTAATAGAAAAATTGAATTGGGTACACATTTGAATTGCAAAAAGAAAGAATATTTTATATATTAAACAGTGCTCCTAATGACATCTATTTTCATAATAGTGTTTTGTGGAATGAATGGCTTGGACAAAAGCACTGGTAAATCACCCGAAACAAGACTGCCTGACACTCAAATAACTGCTAATGGTAGGTAGCTCCTTGACTTCTTGTTATATTTCTTTCTTGCATTTAATCCTTCTCAGACCATTATGCAGAAGGACACTGCTTTGTTTAAAGGGTTATCAACATCACCAGGCACCGGAAAAGATCTGGGGACATTTTAGCCACCTTTTTGCAGATGGGATCCACATGTCCTGTTGAGAGTAAACAGAGTCTCACTGAGGTTGGAAMCCTCCAGAGAGGACCCCTGGAAAGGCTTTTCCCCTACTCCATGGTGGTGAATCTCCCTGGGGGAGTGGAGTTATCAGCAGTCACTCCATCACTAACCACGCAGGACATTCTCCATTTTAACTCCTGTTTTTGCTACTTTTCCAGGGGAATGRTATTTACAGAGCAGGAGTTAAAATCTCCCTTAATCTTAACAGTATCTTCGGGCTCTGCTACCCYAATCTCGCCTTGTCTCCATCGGGTGTTTCTATAGCAACTCCCCAGGGAGTTTTCCTGTTATCTGGGTGAAGTTAACTGGAAACAAGTAAATATACTTGAGATGAAGTGGTGCTGGAGAAGACTGATGAGGCCTTCAGAGCATGATCTGAAAAAAAGCTGAATTATTTGCAGGACCTCCCTCACTGTAAGAGGMTTCAAGCTCCTGCAGCCAAAGATTTTGCCTAAAGTGCATTTGCCCTCTGTTGTGCAGGCACAGTCCCAAGWACAGGAAAATTTTGCTGCACTAATAATAAAGCATATGGAGCTCAAGCCGGCCAAGCCTGGAGGTGCCTTGCCGGGGAATGGGATTTTCACAGGCAGTTTGAGAAGATCGATTGTCCCCGTTCCAACCAAATTATAATAAACCTGGTGTCATGTCTCATTAGCAGGTATCTCTGTGTGGTTTCATACTCTGTGGGTGAGATCCATCTCCCAGCTCATCCGAGGGCTCCCAGGGTGAAGCAACACCTTCACCACCATCCATCAGCCGTACGGGGGGAGCCAGACCCGGCACCGCTGATCGGAGGAGGTGAAGGATGGGCCTGGCTGAAGGGATGCTCTAGAGGGAAAAAGTCCTTTCTGCAGCTTCCTATAAGGAGCTTGTTGGCTGTTGCGGCAGCTTTTCTCCGAGTGAATAACCCGGGTTATACTGAGTCAGAAGATTCTTGTCCTGATCGAAAGCCCACTGGCTTCTCTCTGCCTCCCATTTCCAGGCTATGGACTGGATTTTTCCAGGCTGGTGTTGTAGCATTAATAGGCTTTTCCTTGGCATTTTATAACACCATAGACCAAGCTGTTGAGGGGCCAGCAGCTATTTGAGAGCTGCCAGACCTTTGCTAGCTGGTGAGCATCTCTCTTTGAGCCTGGGAAGTGTCTCCCGTGGGGAGCTGTGACCTCCTGCTGCTGTCACCCCAGGGAAGGGAAAACCTGCCTCCCTTGCAGCCTGAGCTGCAGACACCAGCCAGCTCCTTCCCCTGCTTTAATTTTTTGGATACCAGACGCGTGTTGCTTATTATTGGTTCTGATCCCTAAAGCCGAGGTGCTGATTCTTATCTGCAGCTTCAGCCGGGCTTAAATCTTTATCTTCACTCAGTGAGTCTGAGCGCTGAGTGTGCACAGACATTATTAGATTATTAAATCAATGACACTCAGGTTATTAGTCACACTCATCCGCATTACCTGACACTGTAATGACGTTCTATTTTTACTTCCAGCCTGCTAATATCCCAGAGGTACCAAAATTATGACCAGAAAATTAATTTCTATACATTTGAACAAGAAATAGAAGTATAGGAAATAATCCCACATCGATGGTATAAATCCTAATGGAGTTGTTTAGAAAAGCAACAGGGAAAAGGGAGAGGGTGGAGAACAGTGTCTCACATGCAGCCTTCCCTCCGTGCTGCCATGCCAAGCTGTTATGGGTATGGTGGTTGCTAATAACTGGGCCAGGCTATTTTAGCTTGCAATTCATTTGGGGCAATTAGGACTCCTGAGCTGGCATTAGTGATTTTCCTTGCTCAGCCAAGGCTTTCTTGCAGAATCCCTCTACCAGTATGTTGCTATGGACTTGTTTTTCAGGCGTGAAATCAAACCCGGTAAACAGAAAAAGGCCAGCACATGGCAAGATGTTGCTTATGTTTTCAAAAATGACTCCTTAAGCTCAGGCAAATCATCATCCCAGCCCCCAGGCTGAGTGAAGAAGTGTGGCCCAGTCTGACGACACCTGAAGACTGAATTCGATGTTATTTCTGCTTGGCATGACTAACCATCTGCAAGTTGGGAGGAATCTGTTACTGTGGAAAAATACCACGGGAGATGGCTCGAAGTCCAGCCCCACCCTTGTCTAGCAGAGCAGTGCTGGCATCTTCTCGCCCCTGCAGCCAGAGAGATGCAGAAATGTGGCTCTAAGGGCTCTGTTTCCCAGTTTGAACCCCCGAGTGGGAGCTGCACAGAGGCTGAGGGTGTGGGGTGATGCCAGGGTGGGCTGGGCAGGGCGCTGGCTGGGGGACAGACGCCCGAAGGCAGGGGGGTGGCTGGAAGAGGCAAGCTCTGCGGGGGTACCACAGCACCCAGCCAGCTTTCAGCCGGCAGGGACAACTTCTACGGGGGAAAAGAGTGGGGAGCAGATGGTGAAACACCCCACGAGGGAGAGCCGTTCACACCCTTTCCCCATGCCGCCCACAGCCCCAGCTACTTCCAAGTTCCCTGAGCTTATTGATTACCAGGGACGAATCTYCATGTTGCTTAATTATAACTTGGTTTTAATGCACGTCTTCACACTGTATTTATTTCATATTGGCAATTAATTCCAAAGAGCTCACTGTGCCAGGAATGGAACAGGGTGACTTTCTGAGTTGTTCTGCTGAGGAATTTCCTCTTAAAAATGGAGAAATACACATGAGTATGGATGTGGGAGTAAGTATTGGAGGTACCTGCTAAATGTTTGTAGTAGAATTACAATGAGCTGAGTTGTTTACGTGTAATTAAAAGATGGGAGTGAGAACTTGGGTGGAAATCCTTTTCTCCAAGCTTTGGGAAGCCTGCTAATAGGACATAAACATTTAGCAGCTCAGCTGGAGTATGGTGTGCTCTTTGGTTAAACATTAAAGGGGCATTGTCGAGTGGTTTTAATTAATTAGCTAGGTTTTAAATGAAATCAAATCAGTTTGGAGCAGTTAGGCTCAAATTTAATGTTGTTTTCACCTAGTGGGGAATGTCCTTTAGATTCTGAACATCTTAAAGACAATGAAAATTAAAAATGCCTTTAAGAACTTGCATCCACATGGTTCTCTTTTCTCAGGGAATGGCCAGTACTTTGATGATCTGGCATTACTGTCATTGCTAGAACAACAATATGTCTAAATTAGAGACTTTTAGGCTAGGTCTGCTACAACCAGCATTTACACATCTTCTAGACATGCAATACCCATGTCAAACCCAGCTTGTAGAGTCTTGAGTATGGTTTTTCCCTTTTTATTACAACTTTTCATGGTGCAGCACAGGTCTTGCACTGCCAGGTAAGGAAGGTGGGCAAGCGAGTCAGTTTAATGTGTCTGCTGAACACAAGYGGGATGTGGGCATTTTACACTCAGCCTCCAGTATTTGTGAGCTTCCTGCCCACTTTTGGCCACTTTGGGTAGTGGGACAAAAGTTTCAAGGTTTGCAGAATTCCTACAGGTGTTGTGAAAATCCGTGGCTGGGATGGGGAGGGAGTCCAAAGGAGTGCCTGCACTGAAGGGAGATGGAGCACAGTGAGATCCGAGGGGGAGGCCATGGATGCAATCCACTTCTCCGGTTTGTGGAGGAATGGGATTTCTATTCTTGCTGTTTTTGGAAAACAAACCCTATTCTCAATATTGTCTTTTAAAAGTGAAAAAAGAAAAAAGGAAAGAAATAAAGGGAGAACTTAGGTCAGCACAATACCATATATTATCTTAGGTGCTTTGTGTTAGAGGGGAAAAATCAACACAAACTCYCTGTGACACAATAGGCCTTAACTGCTGGAAGCTGTTGCGTGCTATTATGTGAAGCCTTTACAGTCTATTGAGTAAATAATCTACAGATTAAAGCTTTCTAAGTACACAGTGGCTTGATAGGTAACCAAAGAAGCCATTACGATGTGTCATGTCAATAGGAGGAGGATTAAGGTCCCTCACACTTGGTGCAGTGACAGAGTCTCTCTGCTGCCAACCACTGTGAAACAAAAGCCGTTGCCTTTTAAGCACCCTGCAGTGCAGTTGTGCTCTGGGGCTGGGGACCAGGGATTTGGGCAGAGGCAGTTGTTTCTGCCCTCATTTACTGCAGCCCAGGGGTGTTTGTGCAAGTCAGCGACGGTGCTCTGTCTCCAGCCTCCCAGGATCACCCGCTCCTGTGCCACGGGCAGCCGAAGCCAGGGCCGTCTGCCGTGGGGAAAGCAGCAAACCAGTGGGCTGGGAGCAGCTCCCAGTTCTCTTTATGGAAATAAAGCAGAGTGTTTTCTTTCTGAAATCCGGGAGCAGTGTGCAGGGCTGTGAGGCAGCAGGACAGGAGGATGTAAAGCCCTGTCAGCCCACGCAGAGGGAGGAAGCAGGGTGCCGGGTGGGAAGCCATGGGATTTTCCTAAAGCCACAGAGATTCCTGCCTTTCACCCATGGATGTTTATCCATCTATCCACCCASCACYCTGCCCACCTGTGGCAGGGGACCTGGGATGCTCCTCTCTSCTTTGCAGCTCGAGCTCAGAGCTTCTCCAGTCTCCAGGGCGCCCTGATTCCTTGGGGACCCCTCCTGAACCTTCTCGTTTTGCAGGGGCCTCCTGGCTAAGGCACATCCAGCATCCCACCTCCCCCTGCAGCATTTAATTACTCCAGGTTTCCAGTCGTTCTGGTGAGTTTAATATGAGCTATGTAAATTCTTCCCAAGAATGATAGGATTTTGACAGCCTGATTTGCCTCACAGGCATCCTCAAACCAGCTCATTTTCTCTTCTCTGGAATTTTTGAGTGGTCGGGTGGCATTTGATTATCATTGGCTGGCATATCTGAGCTCTGGGGTTGAGCATAAAGATATTTTAAATTTAATAGGTTTAAGATGTCATTATTTCCATGCTGATGAATTTATACTTGTAACCAGAGAAACTTAGAGCATTTAATGAACTTATTTAGATATGATGGTGCAAGCTTTAAACCCAATCCCCACTATAAAATTAAATCATGTTGGATAAAAACTAACACCCAGAAGCAAAAACTGAACTGGGTAAATGGACGAATTTCAAAAGACAGAATAAATACAGACATAAGGCACCTAGGGGACAGATTTACTAAGAGTTTTTGCACTATTTTCAATGGAGCTTGTAATAGCATAAAAGTATTAAATCTGATTTACTAGAAAGGATTTGTATAGTATTTCAYTGCCTGTTTCCCAGTGTCGCAGCCCCTTCCCATCTCTCCCAGCTCTCCAACAGGAGCTCTGGACACAGCCAAACACACAGTGGAGCAAGATCCAGCTTTGCTGAGRAGCCTGCAAGCAGCCAGAGAAGAAAGTTATGCAAACCAAAAGGATTAACAATGTGATTCTACGAAAATCAATTCTCATTCCAAACAGGTCAATACACAGCAGCCCTGCYGGGCTGGCTGGGAGGTGGATGCTGCACACTCGCCCCTGGGACAGCCCTGCCCACCTGCCCTGGCACAGTGGGGGCTTGGCTTTGCCAAGGTAGGTTCAAGATCTCCTTCCCAGCTTCCTCATGCCCAGGCTTTTCTGAGAATCTTTTAAATCCTACAAACTTTCAGAGTTTATGCAAAAAGTGTCCCTCCCTGAAAGGCAAACATCAGTTTTCCACAGAGTTGGTTGTGTCATATGGGGTGATGACACACGGACCAGGTTTGAAAGTACCATGAGTGTCCCTTTTTTTGGGGGGGGGAACAATTAGAGAGCCCGGGTGAGGAGAATCAGCTCTTTCCTGAGGACCTCATTTGAGATATAAGTACTGATGAGCTGCTCTAGTACTGCCTGTTGTTATCAAATCCATCTTCCCTATGGAAAAACCATCCTACCACAGCTATATTTCATTTTAAACGAAGAAGCTAGGGGAGAATGAGAAAACAGATTAAGATGACATTGGAAAAAATTAAATTAAAAAGTTTAAAATAAACCAAGACAAGTGACCTTTTCTATACTACCTACAAGCAGAAATTGCTTTTTTAATGCTTAACCAAAAGCAGGGAAATGCACCAGGAAGCAGCCAGCAGGGCTGAAGCAGAGAAGAGAATCACTGAAAGGGCTTAATGGGACTAGATTTTCAAAAGATTAATGTTCTATGGACTGATTACACGTAGGAAACAAGGGCTAGGAAAAAAGTCCTATATCAATTTTAACAGTGTGCGGAAATTAGAGTAACTATCCTGCAGGTGGCTGCGCTGGACACTGTCAGCATATTCCAAAATTACCCAGAACAAAGAGATGAGTGGTGAGATGGTGAAGTTTGCAGGTGACACAGATTTGTCCGGAGTAGCCAGACCTAAAGCAGAGGTTTGCAGAAGAATCTTAGAGAAATAAGTGTCTGGGTGATATGAAATGGCAGGTGAAATTCAGTACTGATAAATGCAAATTAATGCCCTTGTTAAAACAGGTCTGCCTACATATACAGAATGATGGGCTTTGAATTAGCACTTGCCCTTAAGCAGAAAAATGTGCTGGAGCCTGTGCAGCTGCTCCTCTCCCAAGGCTGACACCATCCTCAGGGACAGGGAGAGGATGGAGGAAGGCTCCAAGAATGAGGAGCATCACTAYGCCAAGGTTAAATCCCTGCACACCCACACCTCTGTTCCTGCATGCAGGTCTGGTTGCCCATTACAGAAAGGCTGCAGGAGTACAAGAGAAGGAACAGGGAAGGCAACAAATCTTGGACATAGGCACCAGCCTCTCAGACAGGAAAAGCTCTGTGTGTTCAGGGCTCTTGCTTGGAAAGGCAATGACTGAAGGGGAAAGGGTAAAAGCCTGTGCCATCCTGAGTGATGTGAAGGTGACCAGGGGTGAGCATCGTTTGTAATGCAAGAGAGAGTGCCAAACTCCTGGTTTGGGGAGAAGAGGGCTTGTTTATTTATTTCTTATTTCATTTGGAAGTGCAACACTCAGATTAGAGCTTGTCAAGAGGAGGGAAAAGAAGATGGTGAAAGGCTTTGAGGGCAAGACTTGGAGGAGCATCGGAGGTCACTTGGTTTGTTCAGCTTGGAGAAGGCTGAGGGGGACCTCACCACAGTCTACAGCTTCCTCAGTGGAGGGGAAGTTGCTGACCAGTGATAGGACAGGAGGAAATGGGATGTAGCTGTGTCAAGGGAAGTTCAGACTGGACATTAGGAAAGGTTTCGTCACTCAAGAGGGTGCCCAGTCCCTGGGACAGGCTCCCCACAGCACCAGGCCTGTCAGAGTTSGAGGAGCGTTTAGAGGGTGCTCTTAGTCATATGATTCAGTGTCAGGTAGTCCTGCAAGAAGCAGGGGYTGGACTCTAYGAACCTTATGGGTCCCTTCCAATATTATTCTACGGAATTATTCTACAATTCTACGATCAGCAGCCACTAGAGCGGGTCAACAATTTTCCAGCAGAATAGTTTCCCGAGCTACTTTCTGTTGGAAAATGCTGATTCGATGGCATCAAGATGCTCYGTGGGAACACATCAATGCCATCGAAGCTGATAGCAGAAGCCAGACATCTGCCTGGCCTCCTTGCCTGCTGCCCAGCTGGCTGGCTCCCTGGGACAGCTGGGCRCCCGCACTGCAGCCAGCAGCCCATTTGATTTTTCTTTACTCCATCGTTGTTCTATTTATACTGCAATTTTTTCCTACATTTTCATCTTTATGTTTTATATCCGGTCTACTTACAGCATTAAAAAATCCCCTGTTGCCTATCAGAACATCAGGTGTCAAATCAAAGTGCAAGTCACTCAATGAGAATAATTTGTATTATAATTTAAATGAGTTTTAAGCATGCATTTTAAGGTACAAAAATATACAAACATAAAGAACACATAGAGTAAAAAGTTGGGTTTGGATTTATTTGTATATCATATCATATATTAATATAAAGTCATGTTTTCTGATGTACAAAGGTTGAGACCATGAAGCCAAAATGATACTTTATATTTAAATCTCTTTCTAACTCACTAGGCTAAATGGAAATGGCATTTTTGTAGGATGCAATTTCAGAATTTCACTCCCTGGGCAATTTCAACATTTTGCAGTGTTCGGTTGCTTCGTCTCACAGATGTTTCCATAAAGAACAGGAAAGACAGAATGGATGTTCTGTTTAAATGAAAATACCTGTTCTCAACCTGAATCAAGGCTAATGTATCCCACAAAATGGATGAGCCAGCTTTTAAAGATAGGTGGAAAATCCCATATCTGGGGTAAAATGAGCAAGCAAACCCCCTTCCCCAGTCATCACATCGCTGGTGCACGAGCAGTGTAAAATACCCATCTTTTATACCCACGCTGGGAAGAAATCAGAAGAAACAGGTAACTTTGTGACCTGGGACGATTTCCAGAATTTTTGTTTTGCCTGCAACAATTAACACCTACAGCAGAGCAGAAACCTCCCCCTAGGTGAATTTTGCCCCTGGATTGTCTCTGGCTGCTGGTGGTACAAGCTCCCACGAGATAACCAGCCTTCGCTCATAACTAGAAAAGCCATCCCTTTTTGAAAGACTCAGTATATTCATTTTGAACGGGAAGGCCTAAGTTTGGCCCATACAATCACACGAATGATTTGAAAGGTTGATTTAGAGGTTGTTTTTCYGGGGAGCTGGTGGTGCTGAAGCAATCTAGTGCAACTGCTGTGTGCAGTGAGCTGCAGGAGGGTCTCTGCCTGGTGTCCTCCATGAGCTTATGAGACTCCTCTGCCCTCAGATATTGATGGTGATGGAGATGACGTTTCAGGTCATATAGGGTAAGCCACCACACCATCAGGCCCAGAGGTGRTGGTCACCACCATCACTTTTCTCTTTCTGGCGTGGTTATTTTCAACAAACTTGAACAATCGGCTGAGATAACTTCAGCACGGGGAGCTGCTGCTCCACGGGCCACTATTAGCAATTAAAATTAGATGAGCAATTAGCCTGTGAACTTGGCACTTGGACAACTGCTGCCTCAACAGCCCCAGGTACAGCCCAATATTCTTGGGGTCAGAGCAGCGCTGGCGGGGTGGGATGCAGTGGGATGCCTGGAGGAGGTGCCAGCATCAGCAAGGGGACTCCAGGATATACAATGTTATTTATTATGTCTTCAGTTGCTTTTTTTTCTCCCCTTCTTCATCAGGGCACTGGAGGGAACAGGAACATGATATCTAATTTCCTAATTTTCCTGTCAGCTTTCTGGTTTTCAAAATGATTGCAGCAGAAATCCATAAAATGAGGATGAGGGAAGCAACCTTAATACCATTGTAAATCTCCAAAATGGATGCAGAAACACAGTACTCAAATAGGAGTAAATAAAAGCAAGGAGAGATTCATTCCAGTTTTCTCCTCTGTAAACCTACTGGCAGCTTGGAATTATTCAGAAAACAACATTTAACTGAGAAAAAAAGGAACCCTGTAAAATAGTAAAGATTATACCGTAAAGCTAAGCACCCTCCATAAATCAYGGCTGGGAACATTGCTAAGTTATAGGAACCTGCAGATGGCTGTCATTAAAGGGAAAGAGCCTCTCCCAGCTTGGCGGGCCGTGCTGCGTCCTGGTGTACAGCTACAAACCGAGCTGCCTTCATGGGGGAGTCACAAAAGTGGTTTTAAAATAGGAATTTCAAGCAGAAGCTGTATGAGCTGTTCAGCAGGACTCAGGCTTATTGCAAAACCACAGTGGTAATTTCAGGGCTGATTTACAGGAAATTCTAATAAACCTCTGCTGTTTAAAATGATAAGGCAATAGTTTATCACTACTGCGTGTCCGAGGGAAGACGAGCAGGTGTGGGACACGGTGCCTCCAGTATTAAGCCTGGCATTATCTCCATCATAAACAGGCACAAACTCCCTGTCCAAAGAGATGAGGGCTGCTGGACCAGGTAAGCTGCTGGAGGTCCTGTCTCCCAGCTGGTGTTTAGGAATGAGTCAGGACAGACCAGGGGGCTCCTTCCCTGCTCTGAACACGTTCCTGTGTGCTCACCCGAGGCAGTGCTGTTTTTCCCTGTGGGATGTACTTGTCTGGGGCTTCAACTCAAGAAACGGCAGGAGAGATGCTCAAAACAAGCCTGCAAGGCTGAAAATAGCACACACCAGCTGCTGCTTCTTTCAAGATAAAGATGTCACCAGGTGAGCTCCTCTAGGGTTGTATACTAAGCCACACCATGACGTAGCATCAAGACACTCTGCAGCCCCAAGCTGAGCATCACAGTTGTGCAGGGATATCTGTGCCAGAGCTCAGCCACGGGGTGCTGGGGGGCACTGGGAGGAGCTGGGGGGAACCAGGGCTTGCTGGCTCCCCAGGAAAGGCTTCCCAGAGGTGGACCACGCTATCTGCTCTCTTGCCAGAGTTTCTGTGGAGACTTAATCCTAAACACTGCCCTGAGGCACAAGCACTCCCCGCGGTGGTCCTGCACTGGGAGGTTCAGATGTAGGTCTGGCAATTAAAGTATCCTGCATGTAACAAGGCCTCCGAGAGCCTGCCCTTCTTTTGAGATTGGAAATGTTTTGCCCAGCTCAGCCACACTCACTAGGGTTCATGGTTTTTCAAGGTCACCCTCTCTTAACAAGGTCAGGAGCCTTTCCTGATACAAAATGGCACAGAAGCTGATGGCACTGATTTTAAATCCTCCCCCTCCACCCCAAACCTCCCTATTTCTCTTGTATCATTCTGACTTTCTCAGCATTTCTGCAAGAGCATCCTATGCCTGCAGGTGCTGGCTCAGGCTTGCAGGGCTCACTGCTCACCAGGCCAGGGGATTTCCCAGGTGCTAACCAGGTTCCCTGCAAAAACTGTAGTCACAACGCTTTCCAAAAACGTGGCCAGGAGGAACTGAATCCCACAGTATTATTTTTCTTTTCTGTCTCTGGGTGAATTGGAGAACTGCTCACTGCATCTCTAACAACTGTGTTTAGCTCCTTGTCACAACCCCCTTTGTGCATCAGTAGAAAAGGCATCACCAGCAGATGCAATTTCTTTCAGTGCTGGAATTGTATTTATTTTACTGGAATTGTGCTCCATTTGTCTGGTGGCAGAGGGACTAAGCAATTTATATTGGCAGCACTGAATGTTCTGAGATTGGCAGTGCTCGGGCACTCATGGCTTGTTACCCAAGGAAAGTTCAGAGCATACTAATTTATCCCACCATGGAGCAGCAATAGAAGAACTGTACAGATGGTATCAATCAGTCTTACATTAGTAACAGTGTAAACATTTTTTAAGATGGTAAAAGATCCAATAAATCTGCTTTATTCTGTTTCATTGTAAGGTCCAGTTCTTCCTTTCCATCATACAAACAACTTCCAGGTAATGGAAGGGATATTGCATTCGCTATTCACAAATCACAGTTTGACCTATTATTTGTAATTTTCAGTGCCTGCCTTCTTATGCAGTGTTCATAAAATGAGATTAGAGTGATTTACAATAGTGAGAGATGGAACAAGACTAAGAGGAGATATGACTCATTAGACATAATCCTGAGGCTGTTGGAAGGAGCCYGCTTCGCTCAGGGAGATGTGCTGCGATTTTCCAAAGCAGTTTGGGGGATTTAGATGTACCTTTGAGGGCTTTCAGCACTGAAAACATGGCCAAACATAAACCACCAGCCCTGATTTCATCTTTTATAGAATCAACCAAGAAATTCAGATCGAAATCTCCCAAAACTCCTTTCCRACCCACTAGTCTTCTTCATGATATTGCTGTAAAATAGTGTCCTTTAAATATTGTTTCACTGAGCTTTTCAAAATGAAGAAGATAACTTTATGCGCAATCAACATGGGAAAAATATACTTTGGTTGYAATTTACAGTGCTTCAAAATTATTAGTATTAGTTATGGCTCAAGTGCTTAGCTGCTGTATCTGCACTTAAGTAAGAACTTGCTTTCCTAATCCAAACCGGAAATACTCTCATTTGTCCTGTTAACAGGTATGAATTGGGCTTCACCAAACAAATTAAAAAGAAATAGGAAGAACACCCAAGGGTTTATTTTAATGAGCAAGGAAATGAACTCCAGCAGAAGCCAGTCCATCTCCTGGAGTCATGGCTAGTGTTGGGAACAGGTGGCTGGGCTCCTGTTGGGCCATTTGGAGAGTGCTAATAGCCCCTCTGGTTTAGTATTTCCTGCTGCTTGGTTTTCTCTTCTTGAGCACCCACATATTTCTGCCAAATTGTTTAGTGCATCTCCCTAAAAAAGAAAAAATTGCTTGTCAAGAAGCATTGCTTGCTTCTGTTCTCTTGGAGCAGACAGGATCTGTAACAAATGACTCACATGCAATAATTACAGTCTATTTCTTCCTATCTTGCATTGATTATTCAGATGTGGAAAGAATAGTTCTCTCTTGAATAAAAAAAAGCTCTGAAGACCCAAACACTGGATCGCTGGTTTTATTTTTTTTCTGGTTTTCCCCCATTTCTTTGTTTTTCAGGTACTGTTTGTACACATGGAATACTGAAGAGATGAAACATTTATAAACAAAGCCTCCTGTCAGAGTGCTTGTAGTTTATGTTTGCTTAAAGGACAATTTTGTGTCACCTCTTTGTATTTTAATAGTGAAAATAAATTTTGCATAATAATTCAGCTCCTCTCTGCTGCCTGTAATGACTATCTGCATTTTTCTGATGGATGTTTGTATTTGTTTCCTATGATTTACATGACCTGACATCTCTTATAATGAGCTTCCCAGCGCAAATGCCATTTGTGATACTCTGTGCAGCACTAATCTATCATTTGATGACCTTACAAGTGCTGGGGTCAGGGATTCAATCAGTAAAATGTTTCAGGGTGTAATTAATTAATTTCCCCCTCCCCACTCTACAACTGCTCGCTTAAAATTTGATGAAAGCGATGTTTTTCCGTAGCACTTCTTCAATACGTACGGTTTGTTTGTGCAATCAATCACACTAAGTTGGGGAGTTCTTAGTATTCATGGCTTTGTCTTGCTCGAAACTTCCAAATGTTTATTTTCCGGCATAATTTAATAGTTTAATTAACCAAACAACTAGCTACTGTACTTTTTTAAGTACGCTCAGGTTGTGATTTAATAACGTGGTTTTGTCTTTTCTGAAGCTGGGCTGGATTGCTCCACCCGAGCCATGGATCCAGTCGGATTGTGGGCGATATCGCTGAGCTGGCTGCGTCCTGTGTCAGCCTTGCAGGACACTGAGCTGTGCTGTGGCCTGTGGCAAACCCTGATGGAGCTGTTGGCTCTCTGCTTTAGGCTTCTCATCAAACAAAAAGGGGAGTTTGTGGTCTTGGTGTTCAGCATCCTTAGCTTGCGCCCGTGTTGTTTAAGAGCTCTCACAGACGTCAGGAGGGAGGGCTGTGGGTGGCAGCTSTCTTGCAAAGAGCCACAGGGTTGTGGTTCAGGCCACCCTCTGGAGGTGTATGGCTCTTTTCCAGGAGTCTGTGTGAAACAGCTAGCAAAAGATAAGTTTAAATTCCCTATCCTAGGATTAGCATCTTAGAATCATAGAATCATTAAGGTTGGAAAAGACCTCTGAGATCATTGAGTCCAACCATTAACCTAATGCTGTCAGGTCCACCACTAAACCATGTCCCTAAGCAGCACATCTACAGGATTTTAAACACTTCCAGGGACAGTGGGGGCAGCCTGTTCCAATGCCCAACTGCCCTTTCAGTGGAGAAATTTTTCCTAATATCCAAACTATACCTCCCCTGGCGCAACTTGAGGCCATTTCCTCCCGTCCTATCATTTGTTACCTGGGAGAAGAGACTGACTCCTACCTGTCTACAGCCTCCTTTCAAGTAGTGGTGGAGAGCAGAAGACGTTGGGACCTGCAAGYTGAGGACTGACACAGCCTGGAGCTGTTATTGTAAAATCTGCTGGTCCCAGAAGCCCAGCTTTCCATCAGCCTCCTCCAGAACAAGCTCATGAACTCCCTGGCACCTGAGGAACATTGCAAACCTCAGCTCTTCACTCTTCCCACCAGCAACTGGTTTGACTCCTGATCTTTCTAAAACAAAATGCTTCATTTTTTGACAGCTCTCACTCTGGAGGTGGGAAATTCAAAATTCCCAATTTTGGGGAATTTTTCTGGGGCACTAATTAAAGATATGCCAGTGTGAGGAGTTATCTAAAAGGCTGTACCATGTAGGTGAGTCACAGACATGTGCCCAGCCCTGGAGTATGTTCTAAGGGTCTGGCATTTTGTCTCTGCCTTTGACTTTACGTTGTGTTTTGTAGATTTTTGCTAATAACAGAAGCAGGTGTATTTTTGTTCGTGTGCAGTCATCTTTTCACCTAATAATATGAATTTCTAATTTACATCTGGTGCTGGAACAGAGTCCTCCAGGACTCTGTTGGGAGAACGAGATGAGATCTTTGCCAGCAGCACTTAGGGCTAAGCCTCTGAGGCAGCTTGGAAGAAGCAGAAAGCCCTTGGTGGCTTTGAAATGAAATCCCCGAGATGTTCTTATTATGTTAACAAGTTTTCTTTTATCCTATCAAGGTCTTAGGGAATCATTCTATTGACCATTAAGGGAAAGCAAGACAAAACATGCTGAAATTGGGAACTGAATGCTTACAGATGGAAATCCTATAATGTTATGATTCAATTTCTTTTCAGATAAATATGATTGTTTCTGCAATCCTGCTGCTTGGCTTACTGAAGCCCAGGAAAAGACTTGGAGGAAAAGAAGACACAGATGTGAGGGAAAAAATAAAAATTGGGACAATATTTCAAATCCACCTCATAAGTTGGGTTTGGAAGAGGCACAGGTATGTCTTTAAGGAACAGCAGCCCTTTAGTGTTCAGCAGTAGAGTTTGGAAATAATGCTGGTGGCATCTCCCTGAGTTTGGTGGCTTTTGCAAAGGGCTGCACACACGTGTTGGAAGAAACTGGGCTTTAAGCCAGTCCCAGCTATTTGCTGGGCCAGGGTTATCCCACTGGAGCTGGCCCCATACCAGCCTGGCCTGTGTGTGGAGGAGGCTTTGGGAAGAAGGGATCATGAGGACAGCCTGGGAGGCAATTCCCCAACATGTCTTCAGTCACTGCTTTCACAACCTGCTAGAAAGATCTTTCTCACAAATGATGTTTTCATTCCATTGTTTTGAACACACTGTGGGTAGTAACTCACAGTGATGCTTGGTTGGAATAATGGACTGAAGTGGTGTGGCAATGTGTTTTGCTCACAGTCTGTAGCCATTCCTTTGATTGAAAACAGGCAGGGAATGCAATGGTCTGACATGCTCTGGAGTAGCCTTTTAGACCCATCCAACCCCGCAGTGCAGCTCGTGTCTATAAACACACATGAGGRCATTTGCAGAATTTAGGCTTCATGTGTTGTTTTTTCACTGGGAATTGGCTGTATCCAACATGAGACACTGTCAATATTGAGAATAATACATACATACAGATCTGCTGGATAGACTACAGTCATTGCTACAGTGGGAGAATCWCTGCTGCTGCTGCTGCACAGACTTCTGGCAGTGGTGTTTGGGCTGTGATAGCTATGGAATGTTAGAGGTCAGGAACGACCAGTCCTAGCAAAGAACTAATTGCCTGGAGCAAAATTTCTTTRTAGTGCGAGAGTATAGAAGTAGTGTCTGAAACTACAAAAAAAAGTTACTGTGCTTTTTGCTATATCAGCAGACTTTAATGAAATTTTAAGGGGAAAAAAATTGCTTCTTGGCTTAAAGCATGAGCTATGTTACTAATCTCCRCAAAGGAGCTTTATAATTGAAACGCTGATGGAACAGCAGCTCTACTGACTCAAATGATGACCTAACAGTGTCTAACATAAGCGTACACGAGGCTGCATAATGCTGTCAGGTCATAACAGTTAGTGATAATGCAGGCAGGTTGAAAACTGTGGGTTATACTCTTACCTAAATTCAGTTTCTTTAAAATTGTTTTTCACAATCGTTATGGCATCTGGTTTCTGCGTGGCGCCATAAAGCCTCAGACTGTCTCTCAAGGTCACATGTGCTGCAGGTTTGTCTTTGGGAGGCATTTGGCATGGCTTGTTGTGCTTATTGGGGACAGCATAATCCTGTGCTGTCATTTTTATCGGGACTTTTAAAAAGAAAAGTGATTTTTGTACTTATATGGACAGCGTCTGCAGTCTCAGGTGAATACCTGGCCTTTAGGAAAGACAAGAGCACTCTCCATACTGTTCTGCTCAGCCTCTCAGCCAAATGGTGTGTTTGAAAGACAGTTTCTCAGTCAAGTTAGATTGAGGGCCTCTCAGCCAAGCCAGGAGCTCAGCTTTTCCCAGCTTATCCTGGTCTGCATATCTTATTTTGGGCTTTTGTTCTAGTTTCCTGGTCTTACTCCAGTTTGCACAGCCCTAAGGAAACCAGGACCTTGCAGAGCTGGTGTGCTCGGGRAGACCTGCTCAGATCTGCTCTCTGAAATGCAGACATCTAATGCTAATTTTTATTCTGATTTCTCTACATTTTTCTCTTCCTGATGTTTTTAAAATAAAAAAAAGCAACTGTGAAGAAAGAGACATATAAATTACTAGTCTCTGCCTTCTGTGCCTTTCTGTGTGTGTTTCTGATGAATACACACCAACATGCCTTCATTATCTCCCTGTTTTGTACCTACCTGTCAGATATGTAAAGTAACGCCAGTATCAGAAAATCTCATCTTCTTCTTCCCTTTGTTTGAAAGTAGGTGAATGTATAAGCCAGGTATATATATAAAAGCACTGTAAGAAACAGATTTGAGTTTCTAAATGACGATTTCCTTCCCCAAAATGAGAATGCCAATGTTTAAGTGGACAAGAAATGCATTGTGTACTCTTGCTCCTTCACGTTTTTCATCCAGGCACTGTGGAAACTTTAGGAAGGTGAAGAGGTAAAGAGGAGATGAGATAGAAACCCATCTTGGAAGGGAGAGCTGGGAGGCCTCAGGGAGCACCTGGCTGGTGGGAAAGGCAGGAGAGGGCACTGCACAGGCAGGCAGGAGCTGCTACGTTCCTGCAAGCTTTGCAATAATGCCAGTTATGGCTGGCATTGCCACATTTCCACCTTGGCTGTTTAGACCTAGAACTTCTCATAAACAAAGCTCATGTTTCACTTGCCAAGCAGATGCATCTTCATGAAAAGGACAGCGCAGGACAACCAGACCTTCCCTGGTGCCACAGACCAGCCTTACTCTCAGTGCCATGGTGTTTCCCCATGGAGAGGAGCTCTGATTTGGACTCCTTACGGGTGCTCAAAACACCCTTCCTTAGAGGTATTGAGGATCCATCAATGTCACAGAGACCCACACTTTGCTGCTGTCTCCTGATCCTGAGAGCTTATGAAAAATGATGCCCTGGTTGTATTGACTGGTTTAATATTTTCCCTTTATATTTATAGTACACACAGKTCTTTCTGCGCCTTTTAAATGTTGCATTAGAATACAGAGTGCCACCAGCTTTAAGGAGTTGAAGCACAAAAGCTCCTCTCCTGCTCTTGTCTCCTATTGTGAGGAATTTGCAAAGCTCTCAGGGAGGCTCTTGAATTACGGCTCTTCCTCTTCCTCATGATGCATGGAGAAAATAAATGTATTATTAATCTGCCCACTGTCAGAGATCTCTGCTCCCTCTCTCACTCTGTCAGTACACAAGGAGACAGATTGACAGGAACAGCAGACATATGCAGAATTGCCTTGCGTGTGCTCGGGCTGGTGAATCACCACATGCTCAGGGTGATGAGATGCTCAATTTGAAGGGGGTAGTAGAGCCCTGAAGGGGTTTGGTGTAGGAAGGAAACCATGATAAGGGTTTTGGTCCTGGATAACACTATCCCTTGGATGTTTGCAAGAATCTCTTTTCTTAATTTTTTTTAAATTTTTTTTTTTAATCATTTTTTTAAGCCTGTTGGTTGGAGGACATGTGGCTGCACTGCATTTTCAGAGGACTTCGGAGGACAGCCCGTCTGAAGTGTGGATGCAGTGCCTGCAGGAGGGAAGAGGGAGTGGGTTGGGTGCAAGCCCCAGCACTTGGTGTTGATGCCAGGAGCAATGTGGCCTGAAGCAGCTCAGGAAAAGGGAACATCCTGTCCCTCTCTGAGCTCCTTGGTGTGTGCAGAGCAGCCTGGTGCCCCTGCACACCCACCAGCTGTACTCCTGCCAGGACTCTGCCCTCTTTCTGCTCTGAATCAAACAGTGTGGCTCCATGCCACTGCCTACACCTAGGAGAGGGGGACTGAGTGAGACTAGGATCTCACAGGGGCTTTGGAGAGCAAGAGCCAAGGCGGGAATCAGCAGTCATGAGCATGTCTCCAGCATGACTCAGTCTCTGTGGGATGGATGCATCTCTGCCCCGGGGAAGCCCGGCAGCACAGAGCACAGAGCACATGCCTGTGTCTCGCCAAGGCTCCTGCCAGCTCTGCCTTGGCTCCCAAKCAAAGAGGGATTTAGTGAGGATGTGCAAGCATGGGCTTTCCCACGGGGGCTGTGAGGTGCCTCACCTAAGAGGAGGAATTTTGCTCACCTTGAACAAGCAGGGAGTGACTTTCTAAGGTGAAAACCCGTGGCAGCTGGTTAATCTCAACAGCTGTTGGGTGCCCTCACAGAGAAAACAGCCCTTGGTCATGCTCTGCTCAGATTGTCCATCCTTCTTTCAGCTCAGCGTTCTGGGATGCCCAGCAGGAGATGGGGTGCTGGCACAGCCCGGTGACATCTGGGGGTATCATAGCATGGGGGTGTTGTTTGGTTACTCTGCTGTGCTTCTTCCTCCTRTATGGACTGGGGTTCTCCATCCATGCCTAGCTCCAGTGGGAATGTTCTCACTCTAAAGTGATATTCAGAAGGAACKGCTTTCATATCATATCACGCATCTCCTTGGTGGTTTGCTTTTTGCAGCTCCCTGAGCTTAGCTGCAGGGATTTACAGCTTCTAGAAAGACTAGATTTATCTTCAAGCAGTATATCTCACCCTCCTACTCCCACAGATTGGAATATTTTCTATCAAAAAGCCTCTTGGAATGTCTGGGTGCAAAGCACTGCCATGCCATGGCAGCAGAGGTGACCACACGTGTCATACCTACAATGTGCAACATGATGGCATGGGGCATCAAGGATTTAGCATCTCCCAGTGYCGATGTAGCAGAGATCCTACCACCTTCTCAGCCTTCCCCTTCACCATACAAGAGTTTTAGCTTGTGGTTCTGGGCACCTGGTGACAGGAAATTTTGCCTTTCCTGGGCCTGAGGCTCAGCATGGACAGTGGTTATGGTGGTTGCAGTGGGATAGAAGAGCCAGGTGGGTGTTGTGTCTTGCCCTCTGTCTGCATCCCTGACYGAGCAGAAGGAAGGGAGAAAAGCTGTGCTTGCCACGTGAATCGATAATGCCGCTTTTATGGCTCCGTTTCAGTGTTTTCRCTCTGTTGTTATTCTGCTGGTGCTTTGTTAGTTCTGTTTACTGCCTAGTGAGGCCATCACACTTYTTAGTGTGTGCAAAGAAATTGCAATTTCCTCCAGAAGTTCCCATCTGTGTTTCCTCCTGTTTTCTGAACCCCTCTGGAGGACAGTCGGGGTCTGTTCCCCTCCTGAGCACCACAGGGCGTCGAGAGGGAAGGTCGTTTGTATTTGTATGAGCAAGTTAACAGTCTGGAGACATGTATCGATGCTAATTGATTTCCTGTCTCTTTTCCATGTCCAAATGATCTGCTATATCACTGCTATAAATATCAATAACCTCCTGGCTGAAAAACATGGCACAAAGTCGTAGCCTCGTTGCTGCGTGTGCAAAGGGCAAGAGAAACACCAGCTGCTGATCATCTCGTAGGTCACGTACACCCAAGTGTCGTAAGAGGCAAACAAAACTGCTGACCCTGTGCAAACTGAAGTTAGAAGGAATGCAACACGTGAGGGATGTAAGAACACAGCATGGCTTGATGGGAGCTGTCTGGAAGCCCTTTTCAATAGGCGGGTAAGGATGAGAAACGCCTGGGCTTTTGATGATGCTCCGATAGTTTGGTCTGGTCTGGAAATCCCAGGGAGAGCAGGGTCCTTCACTGAGCCTTTTATTAAAACAGATTTCTCGTGCTTGACCACGGTCATACCTATTACTTGACATCTCTTGAAGTAGAGACTCTGAGTGCTAGAGACTCAYCACAGCCTTTGAGCTGGCGGGTAATGACCTTCCCTATTAAAAATGAGGTTCTCGTGGTTTAACGCCAGCTAACTAAGCACCACACAGCTGCTCACCCCCTCCGGCAGGATGGTGGGGAGAGAACTGGAAGGGGTTCAGATGAGAACAGTTTATTAATTTGAATAAAATAACACTAATAATAACAATGACAATTATTATGGTGATGATGATAACATCAACAGTAACAAAAATTGTAATGAAACAGAAAATAACAAAGAACCCCAAAAAAGACAATTAATGTAAATGAAAACAATTGTTCACCAATTAGCTGGCAACCACTCTGCCAACCTTCCCCTAGTTTTATTGCTGAGCATCTCACGGTATGGAATATCCCTTGGGTCAACTGTCCTGGCTGCACCTGCTCCCAATTTTTTGTGCATTCCCATGGTTCAGCGACAGCTAAGGCATGCCTGTATTATCAACACTGCTTCCAGGACAAATCCAAAACACAGCCCCATACCAGCTACTATGAAGAAAACCAACTAGCCCAGTCAAAAGCTGGTAAGCATTGAGGGCTTACCCTCATAAAAAGGGAAAGTTTGGGAAGCTCTGATAAAAACCTGTGCTCTTTGGTTTGGTTAACTTCTTTGGGATCACACGGTAAGAAGGGAAGATAAAACTTTGTCCTAAATTCACTGTCAATTAGCAGAACCATTTTGACAATTGTAGTAACAGTTCTATGTCTGATACTCATCCAATTGATGTTGAACTGATTTCCTGGAAAATAACCATCACTGATTAAATGTTAAGGGAATTCTCTTCTAGCAAGTGATCAAAGCCTGTTCTGTGAAAAACAGGCAGGCAGTGAAATGGTGCAGGGTCTCTACCAGGGCAATTTTCATGAGAGCATTGCATGACTGGCTGTTTAATTTTGCAGATTAGGAAGGACCACCAGGGGCTGTTGTGGTGTTACTGTGCTGATCCAAACTTAGGAGAGATATTTTCACACATATATCTTCAATATGGCACTCCTGATTATCACAGAGTGAGACTGCATTGGAGAAGGTGCGATGCAGGGAAGTTACATCCCACTCTGATGGAGGGTCCTAAAAGGAGCGGTATTTTGCAATTTTCTCGAAAAGTGTCCTGAGTAATTAGGCTGAACAGAAATGATTAGTCTTAAAAATCAGGGACAATTYGAAGAGCCTAGAGAAAAGCCTTCATCTGCCCAGTACTCAGGGGAGGCGAATGACACGGACTGGGGCTGACATTTGTAGTCAGAAAGTAATGAAAGGGCAGATTCTGGTGAATAWAGTGCTGAAGGAAGGTGAGATAATTCGTATCAGTCAATGCAGGGCTGTGAGAACATTAACATGATTTTGTTTTCTCATTAGATTATTCCAGGGATCAATAAAAACAATAGTATTGACCCAGTACACATAGATGTCTGCAAGCATTTATGATTTTGCAAATTCTTACTATCGATCAAGAATGATATTTAGTCATTAGGGCACACATTAAATGGCTTAAAGAGTGACCAGCCAACATAAAAAACGAAAGTTGTTTATCTAATTTCTTGTTCGTAAAGATCAGCTCCTGTTCCTACGCTTTTTCTAATGTTTTTATCTACAGTATGGAGAAAAAATATTCTGAAAGTACTGATAAGGTTCCCAAGTGATTTGAAGATTGGAAATGTGGTAAACAAGGAGAGACTCGCTGATACACAGCCTGGGCAGCTCACTAAGCCGAGGACAAGCAGACAAATATACATTTGAAGACATGCAAATCACAAGGTCAAGCACTTGGAAACAAGGAATGTAGGTCAGGTTTGTGGTGGAGGAGGCTGTCTCAGGAAGGAGAAACTCAGGAAAGGGATTGTGGAAAACTAAATGCATATGAGTTCCCGCTTGTGGCTGCAGCTGAAGGACCAGTAAGATTCCCTGGATATATGGCTAAGTATAGCAGGCAGTGGGAGTAGGGAGGTTGTATTACCTCCGGGTTTGGCACTGGTACACAGCTGCTGGGTGCTGTGCTCATTCCGGGTGTCCACGTTTCAGAAAGTACGGAGAAAACTTGCAAAATGTTTCAGGAGAGACACAAAGATGATCAGAGTGTTGAGAAACTGCCCCGTGGGGTTTGTGAGAGTTGCCTYATTTCATTTATAAACTGAAGGTTAAGGAGTATTTTGGATTGCCGTCAGTGAATGTGTTGGAGGAAGGCAGCTGGGGGGTGTAGGCTTCCAGGCAGGTTGTCTGGGAAGTGGGATGGTGTGGCTGGGATCAGTCCTTGGTGTGTGCTTCCTTGAGTGTACATCAGCCTCCCCCATTCTGGCCCCTTCACTGGCTGATTTGACTGCTAGGTATTTTTAGCTGTTAAAATATCTGTTCGCATGCGATTTGTTTTCTCTTATCAGTCCATCCCAGGCCCACCTTACACTTTTGAAGGAGTTATTTCTATAAAACAACTTCTTTTCCCATACGTCTCTCTGCCTAAAGCAATATTGTAACCTAATTCCCTATGGTAAGCAGTCTTATCCAGACTTTCTGTGTTCACCTAAAATCCAGCAATATAGTTTTTGGAGATCTGAAGCACCAAGATATCATACTGGAGCAGTACAAGAGATCAAATATTAAAACAGATGGGTCAGAGTGCAGCATGGTGCTCCACAAGGGCTTCTGAGGCTCTCTGCAGTGCTGCTGACTTGTGCAGAGCCCACATTATCAGATCCCATTTCGCTGCGTGTTGGTAATTATTGCTGCATATGGTCATTATTGTGCCTTGGGTTTCTGGTTTGCCGTTGCCTTGCGGTGCTTCTGCACGAGCATCGTGTAAAGAGCATTGCCAATAACAAATAATTCCTGGTTTTAACACGCTGCTATTTCAAAGGTTAGGTTATCTCCGTGGCAGCTCGACATTCAAGGATCACAAAGCTTCCCCGTAACAACAATGCATGGAATGATCTAATTATGCTTTGACAGGTCATCCCACAAAACAATTAGGAGGGACTGGASATGTTTTATCATGTTGCTGTGTGTGCTACACGTCAAAGACATGATGGTAMGAAAACTTTTAAATAAACAATGCTTTCAGGGCTAGCAGTTGCTGCTGGGGTAACCTGTCTGATCCCTTCCCTTCCTTCCCCCCCTCCCAGGACGGAGACTGACTTCTACGAACCCAGGTTGTGGCTCTTATAAATTCTGTCCATCTGCTTTGAGTTACAGCTAATTGTTTAGGAAAATCCTTTTAGTGACAACAGAATTTGGACCAAATGCACCTGGGGCTGCAAAAGGCGGTAAATAAGTTTCCTGAAATCTCAGATGGAATTTGCCTTGGTGTCCCCCTTTGGCACTCTGCCACACTCCAGCCTTACTGCAGTGGGGCTGGTTCTGTCCTTGCTGGCACACTCTGTGCTCCTCTGCACTGGAAGTAAAATGCATTTGCACCCTTACAGCAATATTTTGTTCACATGTTGTTTTCATTTCAGCAGTGTTGCTGTGCAAGGCAGATAGAGCAGGTCAGGTGAGGCAAGGAGCTTCACAATATGTGGTATCTGGGCCAGGTACATACATGGACATACATGGACATACATGCCCTACCCACGTGTAGGGCAGCCCTGTTCTCTCTCGCCTATATCAAGTTTCCTTCTGGCACAAGTTCATTTCCACTCGTAGGAATAAAGAAGAAGTGTGAAGTCCCTGGCTAAGATCCTTTCTGATGGATGGTTCTGGGGAGAGCTTCCCTGCAGCAGCTTAATTGCTACGTGCATAGTGTGGGACCCAAAGCTCTCCACCTCAGTGCCTTTTGTGGGGATGCCTTCTTTTATTTCGGAGCTAGCCACACTTGTATCCTAAATCCTGACTAAATGCTTCATAAAAAAAGCACCAGTCAGACCAAGCTGATAGTTTTTCTATGAACTGTACCTCGTTGCTGCCTCCTGCATTATAGATTAGAATGAGACATTCTCATGTTCTTGGCAATGATTACATGTGTATTATTATAAAGGTTCCGTTGATTAGAAATCTAGAATGCATTATTTTAAATAGTCCAAATATTGTTTCCATTAGGGTAAAAGGACTATTTACTATAATAGAACGCTGCTGAGCATTTATGTGTCATTCTTTCTCTTCAAGGCACTTCAGCAATGTTAGTCTAGGGAAAAGGTCTTCTATAAAAACTGGAAGAGAGCACTGGGTTCAGGGGGACAGCTCTCAGAATGTAACATTTTGTCACCATCTGCTGAAAGGCTGGAACACTTCAAAAAGACTTTCTAACTAATTTTGTTTAGAAGAGAAGAACTTTTCCTGTTTCACATGGCTGCTATGCAAGAAAACAGTCCGATGTCCTGATCAAACCTTCGGGATAAATAGTTGCCTATTTCAGTGGGTCTGTGCACCACAGTTTGGTTCCAAAGTCTGGGCTCTGAGCATTTGGAAATGTGCCATGGAAGGACAAGCACTGAGTCATCCTCAGCAAGAGGGGCTCTGCAGCACCTTAAAAAGGCACTGGAAAGCTTCGAAAAAGGTACATTTAATTGCTTTTCAAATTATTATCTCATTGCCCTTGGTAAATGCCAGGTTAGACGATGCTTCACACAACAAGTTATCTTCCTTTTTAAAATAAAGGTTAGTTTAAGCTTATCAAGAAAATTAATTGCCATTGCAATGTACCATGGAGAAAATGCTTTCACTCTATCCTGAAGACAGCTGTGAGGCTGTAATTCTCCTTCTGGATACAAGAATAAGTTCTTTGCCAGGGTAGTAATTATCTCAGCATCTGTCTCTTTCTTTCTCTGCTCCGAGAGAATCGAAAGCCTCTGACAAGGTTTGCAGATCAGCAAACACGAGGGAATTCTCAGGCTCTCTCCCCAAGGACTGACATTTATGTGCTTACATTGCTGTATGCTCTCTCCCTTTCCTTCACTCCGGAAACGGGACCCTCCCGGGTGTCCCCTGCCCGTGGCTGAGGCGTGTCCCCCGTGCTGCCAGCCCCAGCGATGGCAGGGTGTTTGTGAGAACCCCTTTGCCACTGCTGCTCAGCTCAGCTGGCTCCAGGGTGGGCTCCAGCCCCGCATGGCTCGTGCACGAGTGCAGGCAGGAGAGATGTGCATATGGCTCTTCCAGACTGGGGGAAGATGTGCTTTCCCCTCCAGGGGGTAGGGAGGAATAAAAAAAAAAAAAAAAAAAAAAAGGAGAAAACTTGGTTTATGTGAGTTTTACCCGAAGACTTTTGAATAATCAGCCTAACCAGCAACAGCCCTTCTCTGCAGGGCTCTCCTGCAGCTCCTGTGCTGTAGCCACACAGAGCCCTGATGCCAGTGCTTGCACCTTACACCCTGCCGTGCTCACCTGAGGGCTGAAATGAAGGAATGTTCTTGGACCCAAAGGAGGAACATGAAGCCCAGCTCTCCCTCCTTTTCCTCCACCAGCACCGTGCCCTGTCCATCCCATCTCTTGGGAATCCACATCCTCACAGGGCAGCCTCCCAGCTGCTGCGCCGGGTCCTGTGGCAGCTATTCCTCACTGCTCAGCCTCTGCTCCGTGCAAATATGTCTAAATGTGAGCTCTCCTTACCTCTGATGTGTCGTTTGTCCTCTTCCCCACACAAAGAAATCAAAGCCCACAGAGCTGCAGGATTTACTCATTTCCCTACTGACACCAGCACATGTTTCCCGCCATTGTCTGAAGTCCCTTTGGCATACCCTTGCCATGTGCCTTTCGTGCTCCCTGCATCCAAGTGCTGTGCTTGAGGGCTGAGCTCTGCTCGGTATTCATCTCTGTTTTGTTGTATGAGGTCACTGGGACACACCCCAACCCTAGATACTGTCGCTACCAGCATTTCATGTACTCTTTGCATGCACCTTGTCCCAGCCTGAGCTGAGAGCATCATCCCATGTGCTGATGGCTCCTTTGTGATTGTTTTGTACCATGAACAAATTGCTTTGCTGGTCTGTGCCTTCACCCTTCCAGGTTATTGATCATACAAATTAATTAAACTGATCCCAGTGCTGATCTCAATGGCAGTCTATATTTTGCAACCCAAACTGCTCTCATTTAAACACTCATTCTCATCAATATCACAGCCAGTTCTTTCTCCACTCCGGCAGCTCCATCTATACAACAGCCAATACCCACGTAATGACCTTCCAGAGCAGCCTTTTCCAATTCTTCCTCTTGTCCTAACCCTTCTCTACAGCTTTCTAGGTTGTGATCACTTTTTGTTGTGCTCAGAATGGAAAAAGAGGGGCAATGCAGACTCTACAAAGGGTTTAGGTACGGAAATAATCATATATTTCGGCTGGAAAGAGGTAAATCATTCTCTGTATGCACAGCAGCTTTCACTTTAAAAGGCAGCACTTGTGGATGCTGATTATAGTGCAGCTTCCCAAGGCAGAGCTCCCTATTCCAGGGAAGCAACAGGCAGGGTCTCTGGAGACGTCACGCTGGCTTCTCCTCGGAGTGTAAGGCAATATTTGTCCTCTCCAATTGCACTGACCTTTTATTGGCAATCACCACGCTCGTGTTCAGCAGAGGTATCAGTCTGAATTTGTGTAACTCCCAGGAGTTTGATACATCTCTCTTTCCTCGCTCCGTAACTTAAAGAGAGTCCCTCTGCCTGTTTCCAGTTTATCATGATCCCCTGCCTTGGGACTGACAGTGCAAGATCTATTAATTTCTCATTGCTCTGAGTTTAAAGTGAAGACCCTCTTGTAACCCACTCATAACCTTCACGGGAGAGTGGAGTATCCTTGCCAATTATCTCAAAGATAGCTTTATAAACTCATTCTCTCCAAATATATTTTACAGCAGGAATAACTCATATGAAAAAAGATTCACCTTCCTTTCAGCAATGTCACTGGAGTCACGGCGGATTCAGAAAAAGTTGAAACACTAACAAGAGTCATATGAAATCACACACGCTTCCTCCTTGCTTCTTGTTTTCCCTCTGCTATCCCTCCTGGCTGTCAGAGCTCCCAGGGATATCTTGAGCAAAAGAATCTACATCCCTGAGTCCTCACGCCCTTTGACATAGTCAATTTGTCCTTACCTCCCTTTGGACCAAAAATAAATGGGAGAGTTCTTCATTATCTTCCAAATGAGATGTGAAACTGAGGTCCTGACCACTTGTGATCATTAGAAAAATCCCATGGCACTTCTTGCAAGAACAAGACCATTAGCCCCGATGTCCTGGCAGAAGTCCAGTTTGGGTGATTATAATTACATTTCGCCTGCTTTTGTAGCTTCAAAGGGATAATACAACTTCCATCCCTTGCTTTCCCAGCCTGTCATACAGGGCAGCAGTGCCAGCAGCCACGATCCCACATCCAAGTGTCCAGGGCTCCTCTGCAAGGGCAGGTTGAACACGGGCTTGCTTGGCCCATGCCAAGGGAGAGACAGATTGTGGCCTGCCAATGGAACTGCTTCCAGTGAGTGCCACAGCTGTTGAGTGAAACCCTAAGCCTGTGAAGAGCTTAGCCAGAGTTTGAACCATACAGAGGGAAAGGGAAAAAATTGGATGAATTATTCTTCAGAGCTGCCTCGATGGGGATTCGTTGTCTCTGTCCCTTTGAGAATGTGTTTCAAAAGCATTCATGAGGCACTGTGAGCAAAACATCACAAAACTGAGTGATGCAGCTGACACCGTTTGTTGGCTGGGTCACAGTGTTAGGAGGGGAGCTTTAGGAAACCCGGGACATCCCAGCTAGGTATTCATTTCAGATTTTTCTACGGGAAACATCATCTTCTCTGGGAAAAACCCAACATGTTAAGTCATGGGGAGGCAGTGGGATCTGGGACTCCAGTGCATCTGCAGCCCTACTCCCCCTGGASGTGTGGGATGAGCAGCCGTGCTGCCCTGGAGCTGCTGCACACCTACACTGGTGCTGTGGCTGTGGGGCAGAGCTTGGAGCCTTGGATCTGCTGCCCTCTGGACATGCTGGGAAGCCACCCATGTCTTCAAGACATTTTCAAATTTCATTTTACATCCGGAGCTGGTCTGAGTTCCTTTGGTCAGAGACGCTGGCTTTTTTTGCCTATGTTTATGTGCCCATTTGGCTGGCTCAGTACGTGTTTCATTTCCCCAGCTCGTTTGGCATTTCTTTGAAGTCTGATTAGAGCAAATATGCAAACCGCCTTTCCTAGTGGGAAATTCCTTCCGCAAACACAAGGGTGCCAGTCTGGCTGTGGAGCAGCCAACCCAACCTGACTGGGGGAGTGGGCTTGGGGGATTGTTGCTGCACTGCAGAGCCATGCACCAGCCAGGACCTGCAGTGCCCATTCCCATCCACATCGTGTGTGGTCCCCCAGGCTGAGCTGAGCCACTGCCTGCACCATGCARGTCTTCCCAACAACACCACCTTTGGCACTGAGCAATGTGGGAATAAGCAGTGGCTGTACTGGCACCCAGGAGAGTGCAGGATTGGGAGCCAGGGCAGAGCAGGCTCCCTGGCTCAGAGCTGGCACAGGCTGCACGGTTCTGCATGGGCTGGTGAAGAGCAGCTCACAGTGGCTGCATCCCTGCAGAAGATGAGCAAGCATTTCAATAGGGGCAGCCTTTCGGTCCCCCAGTYCCCCTCTGCTCACTGAGGAGGCTCCATGGACCCCAGAGCCTGCATCCCAGGCAGCCATGGAGAGGGTGAGTGTGCAAAGTCACAAGGAATCTTTCATCGGGCTTGGAAAGCTGCTGCTCACATTGTGCATAGACACATTTTGGCATTATTTCTCCCTGCTGCATCCTGGAGCGGCCAAATACTGCGACAGAGAAGAACTTGTAGAAACAAAAGATATTTCTCCCTAAGCCAAGTGCCACTGGAAAGGGTTCAGGCTGCAGCAAGCTTTTGCTCCCCTATCTCTATTTGTAATTAAGCTTTGCATTAATATCAGATGAAATTAATGCTCAAAGCTCATTCCCTATTAATCGAGAGGGTGGTTGTTTTAGTGCATATGTGTTTAAAGCAGAGTTGTACCTGCTGATCTTGATGAATGGGTCATTTGTGCTGTGAGTTTTCTCTGAAAATGAGGAGGAAAATACACAGCACCACTGCTGATAAGGGATGCTGTTATTTTGTGTTCTGTAGCCATTTCTCCAGGAAGCCGTTGCTTCATTTGTATTGCTTTTTTAACCTTATATGCTCAGTGGGCCCAGGCGAGGCTTCTTTCTTCTTGAATTAAATGTAATCAGGCTGAGCAGCGAGGAAGAAATGATGAATGAGGACATCATTTTGGAAAACACATATCTCTTGGCTGCTTATCTCAATGACATAAGAGGACTTGAATACAGTATGGAAAATAAATGCAGATAGGGGCTCAGCATATCATGCTGGAGTATAATAGCTCAGACCTGGCCAGAAACTATTTATTATTTAGTGTATTGCTCTTGTAATTTATAAGGGTTAATCATTAAAACTTTAATTCTCCTAGAGGAAAACGGTTGAAGAGCTCCGGCATTTGTCATGCTTGCAGCAAGAAGGGACCATGGCAGCAAAAGAAGCAACCTTTGCCTGGGCTGACCATCCAAGAGGGCATCACTGTGCTTCCTACTTGCAAACAGATCCAGTCCCAACCCACCACGGGAGCGATTTGGGGTAAGGATGGGTGGTAGGAAGGTGTGTGCAAGGAGGTGAGGTTCCAGTGGTGCACAAAAAGACTTGCAGAACTGTAGTTACAGCAAGGAGCTGTTGTCCTTCGGAGAGGGCACCAAAAAAGTCCCCTCGCTTCATCTCCTGGCCACCCTCCCAGGCTGGCAGCAGAGACTCAGAAAGTGTCGCAGCACATGAAGTCTCTAGAGGGCAAGAGGAAAAAGGGACTCAAAATAAAACTTCATGAAGTGGAAGAGTGGTGAGGTTGTCTCATCTCTTCTAAGGCTACATTTTTAGCCAGGGTGAATTGGTTAATAGCCCTATAAACCAGGTGAATAAGGAGGAGAAGAAAAGGTGAATAGTTGCCAGATAATTTGCTTTTCTAATATTGCAATGTACCACTGAAGTTATTTATTTGCAAAGTGACTTCCTTTAGATAGAATAAATCTGATAAAGTCTGGTCATACTGAGCTAAAATAGCATTTGATCCGGCTTGTTCAACACAGGTCAGTGTATAATTACGGAAACATCCACAGTTTTGTCTGGAGCAGAACAAGCCTCTTTGCCATGAAAACGAAGGGGCTTCTTGTTGCACTGGTAATCAGATTTCCGTAAGAAACCAAGTGACTTTGCAAATCTGAGTCATAAAGTCATGACTGTGTTCTGGAGGGGGAATGCTTCTCATCACAAGAAAAAGGAGTACAGCACATCCCAGAACAAGTCCAGGGAGAGTCTACATTAAGGGAGTACTAATTATAATAAAGAAAGATGACAGAAAAGCCAGTGTTCAGAAGAAAATTCAAGGCTAGCCCAGCTCTACCACGCTCAACCTTTAACAAGCCTCAGACTTTGAATATTTAAACTTTGAGGCTGGAGACCATCTTCAGTGCTAATTGAAAAGAGCTCCTGAATGCAGCAGGGCACAGTTTACCTGACCTCCACGCCAAGAGTATTTCTCTGCAGAAAAGTCCTGGAATGCCGTGGGGATCCTGCACCCACCGGCAGGGCTGGGCAGTGCAGCAGTTTACATTACAGTTCATTGCCCCGAGAGCTACCAGGTTCCTTGTGGAGCTGAGGGAAATGTCCAGCATTGCTTGAAGTTTTGCAATATCCAGATGTGGGGGAAGAAGAGCTTTGGTTAACGACCTGAGTTCTAAATGCATTTAGTTGAATCGGTATTAATTAGTGTGTCTGTTTATTGGCACTGCCATAAGATTTTCCATTAATTCACGGAGTGGCTGTTTTGCCTTGCTCAGGGAATCCAGGTATCAGGGCTCTCTAAGTCCTGGGATCCAGCCCTTTCTGAGAGCACCCATCACACCACTGGTGTGCAAAATGCACAAATGCAACTGCTGGCAACGAGGAAAACAGCAAAGACAGTATTAAATTCGTGTATTTATTGTTGTTGACTTCCCTCTGTCCTGGGAGACGAAAGTTAGAGCAACCCCAGCCTGGGGCTATCTTGTGTTTCTGCAGGGCCAATGCAACCCAAATATTGAGGGTGTCTGGGTGTAAAACATGGATTTGGCCATGTATGGACTTCAAGCAACACACAGCTTCGGTTCTCCCCGGGAACAGGGAGTGGGATGGGCTTGAGCTGGGGAAGGACTCAGGAGCGCTCCTGTTCAAGGCGGCAGCAGCAACCAGCCAGAGCACTTGGCAATCCTCCTGACTGCAGCCCATGATGAAGGGCTGAAGGATTTCATTCAGGAAGCCTGCAGGTCCCAAAGGAATGGATGCCTAGGCTCATTGCAAAATGATGAATCAAGGTTTAGCAATGCAAGTTGAGAACTGGGACCGGACCAGTTTTGGAAATCATTTGGTGACCTCCTTAGTGAAAATGACAATTATCCTGGTGGTACTTCTTTCTCTTCCTTTTTATTTTATTTTTTCATTTCACTTTTAAGACATGTGATTTCCATTTTTTCCTAGGTCTCCTCTTGTTTTTGATTTACTTCAGCAATTATCTCTAAGTAGGACTGCAGTGCCATGGAACCRAGGTGCTCTTCTGCCTGCTGAAAAGCCACTAAATCTTGGAAACTGACCATGAAATCTAAAAACAGAACAGAGACAATGGCTGGAGCAGCACTTCCTCAGAAAAAGAGTTGTGGAAACGTCAAACACAATGAGCTCTTTGCCTCTCAGATGATGTGTGACAAAGGACATGGTACAGCACGGGGTGATCCCAACCAGCCACCCTGGGCTCAGAGGTGGCCCTCTGGCTGTCAGCACTGCCAGCGCTGACATCGAGCCTGTGCACGGAGCTGCCCTGAGAAAGGTCACAGAATCATAGAACCATTAAGGTTCAAAAAGACCTCCAAGGTCATCAAGTCCAACCTTCAAGTGAAGGCTACCATGTCCACTAATCCATATTGCAAAGTGCCACATCTACTCATTTTTTGAACACTTCCAGGTCTGGTGATTCCACCACTTCCCTAGGGAGCCTTCTGCTGCCTTCTCCCTGCCTCTCTTTCCAGCTGTAAATTGGGAATAGTGTCTGCAAATTGAAGTTGGGCAGGAGATGCTTATGGCAATACTTAATTTGAAGACCACTGTGCAATGATCTCACGGATCACACAATAAATGGCAAAACATTCTGTATGATGAAGGGAACCTCTGGCCTGCAAAACAACCCTTTTTGGAAGTGCCGTAGAAACCTGTCAGTGCTCATCCTTCAAAGGCAGCTGCTGCATAGGCCAAGGGCTCCTCACTTACATGCAGAACAAAAACAATGTCTGCGAGGTAAGAAAGTGTGAAGGGGAAATAGTCTTCCCCTCCATATTTGCACACTGGTCTTTAAATTGCATCGTATAAATCAGCCCCACCAACTAAATGTGGCGTGTTCTGAAATATTGTATTTGCTTTGGATCAGTTCACAACCAGATTGCTTTTATTTTGTTTCATAAGAAGTTGAGATTGGAGATGTATGGACATGTTACTCTTTATGTTTGCATCTGCCATCCTGGCAGGAGAAAAATGGTTGCTTCAGTTTTGCAAACATTCTCCAATTATTTTCCTAAAATGGTTTGGATGAAATACTGTTGGTTCATATAATTAGCTGAAATAATAAACTGGAAAGGGTTTGTTTTTGTTTCCTTTTGGAAGAAAACATACTGCAGTGAGCTCACCATCCTGTAGTGCAGTTGGCATGAACTGTAATGCCATGATGTGAACACTTTGGGATGGATCACAGCCTGCTCCCAGCCCTAGTGGTGGTCCTGCACGGAGGGACCTGAATTCCCAGTGCTCTGTCTCTGCTGTGGCCATAGGTTGTCCTCTCAGCTCTTGCAAAGGCAATACTGCTGGGATAGATGTGATATCCCTGCAGAAAGGGATGTTTCCAGGGAGGCAAAGGGAGCTGCAGAAGAGCACAATGCATCAGATGTGCATGTTCCTACATGCCAAACATGCCAGGTCAGGTTCATTTTCTCCTTTTCTTGTCGGCATCCTTATCCAGACAGGCAGAAAACCTACTCCAGTGAGTGCCAAAGGACAAACTCCTGATGCACACAAGCAGAAAGGAGAGACGTTCCCAATGTGCAGCTACTCATGAGCAATAGAGTCCTGCAACAGATCCAGTACACTGGGCCAGAAATTCCTGGCATTTCAGTGGGCAGCTCAGTTCTCTCCTTAATCCTTCTTTCAGCCCTTGAAGGAGTCTGGTGATTTCATCACTCCCTCAGGAGGAGGGATGGGTGCACTGGGCACATTTGGATATGTTCCTTGGGACACCGACAGTCTTTGTATTGCAGCATCTGCTGATCCTGGGGAGCAAACAGAGAAGTTTCCCTGTGACACATACAAAACTCTTCTGCTTCCATCACCCCTGTAAAGGAAAGCAAGCAACCGTCTAAGTAGAAAATGCTGCAAACTACTAAAATAATCTAATTTTGAGTCAGCTTTGGAAAAGATGTGTGGGTTTTTTAAACACTTTTGAACTTGACAGTACCAATTTTTATCCTTGGCCTCTACAGCAGCCCTGTGTTCTTTCCCACTTCTCAGCATATCCTCTCTGTGCAATAACCTCTGCTCCTTCATCCTGCATGAGTTGTGTACACTTGGATAGTGGATCAATCACCATAACAGCTGTTGTCTTCAAGGTTTATTAATGCTTTCCAACTGAATTCCTGTCTTCTGCTAATAACCCTTCCAGAGGAACACTTTTCTGGACACACAATTATTCATGTGGCAAACTTGCCACCCGAATGCTGGTGGGAAATTAGTAAGCCTTGCATCCAACTGGAAGCAAGTGATTTTTAATTTCTGCAATGGGCTGGAAGCTGGAATTATTTCACTGCAGGGCTGTCTTCACTCCAAGCAAAGCTCAGGAGGGAAGATCAGCTTATGTATGGGGAAGGATGAGAATGGCACAGGTGCTACCCATAGGGATTCATTTGGCCCCACAGTTCTCATTAGCTTGGATTTGTAGAGTGCAGCGGAAAGGAGGAGAGGTCTGAAGTAAGGGGGCAAAGAGAGGCTGAAGGTTTGGCCCAGTTGCTGCTGGTAGGAATAAGGAACAGCTCTATAGAAAGAGGCTTGTCGTGGTTCTGGAGCAATCAAATTCCTATGTGGCTTGTGTGGATCAGGCTCTTTGGCAATAATGGCCTGGACAAAGCCACAACATAAATGCCTCTGCAGCAGCAGTGAGGAATTTGGCTATGGAGAAAGCCAGGCTGGATTTATTTATGCGCCTCTTGTTTAAGCAAAGCTGCAGGTATCATTTTAGTAGCTCAGCTAATAGCTGCTACCTGTCCCCAGCAGCTCTCTCTAGTTTTTGGTATATAGGCAATGCTCAGGACTAGATACAACTGCTGGGCACGGTTCCAGTTCCCTGTGGTAGAGCTAGACATAGGACTGTATAAAGACTGAAGATAATACGTGGTCTTTTGCATTGTTGTGCTTTGTCATTTTAGTGTATATTATGCTTGGCAGTCAGAACAGTTGGCCAAGCTGGGAGTCATCTCTCTGCCTCGAAACAGTGCAGCTTGGCAGCTCTGTTTATCTTTTACTGATTCATTTTAATGGAAGCTAGGATTTGAGAAGTTTAAAAATTAAAAGGAAGAGTGTGATCGCTGTAAAGCATGGGTTTAACTTGTGGCTTTCCTTTTTTTCCTTACACTTTCTTTATTGGCCGCAGGCACGATAACAGAGCTATCCATACAGGCAGTGTCAGTATTTTTATGCCGACTGTAAAAATACCCTGAACAATTTACGCTGAAGAAGCCAGCACCTCTCTCAAACGCAGCATTGCTGGGGCAAACATATTCCTCTTCCAGACAACTGAATATTGAAAAGAATGCAAAACACACTGTAAAAGGAGAACCTGTCAGTCATCCCTTGGTGGCTGTCAGCAYTGGAAAGGATGGATGAAGAAGTCAAACACAGCCATCCTCATCCAGTCGCTTGCATGCTGAGCTTAGTGGTAACTCCTTAGGAAGTGGGATGCAAACTTTTCTCTGGGATGTGCTCTAAATGTCTGTGGCTCTGCAGTTGAAGGGACATACTGCTCTGCTGAAGGGCATAGCAAGGCCTTTGCCAGCATGTGCTTGACAAAAGTCAGGCAGGATGCAAGGAGACAGGAGCCCTGCAAACCCTCCCAGGACCCCTTACCAGCAGTGGGACACCTTCAGCTGATGCAGGAGCTGCATGCAGGGTTATCCTCGGGGAGGCAGGCATTCCTGGTGCCACAGTGCATCCCTGACTGTGGCTTCTGCGGAGCTGTGTGTGCTGGACCTGACCCCATTCCAGCAGGAGGATTTAGGGGGTGCTGGCTTTGGCTCTGCACAAGCAGGGCTGACACTGACCCAGCTGTGCTGTGGCAGCAAGGGGCTCCTAGCAATGGCTTCCACCTTTCTGTCCCTAGCACACATCAGGCCAGAGAGTTCTTGCACAGCTGCAGTGACCCACCCTCTTCCCCATCCATCTCCCCCAGCGTGAGTAATGCGTGACAAATGCAGAGCCATGCACACATGGCTACAATCCTGACCATTCCACAGTCAGCAGCAAGCACCCATCAATCCACTGGAGTCACTTTAGACTGCTTTTATTCTATTTGTTTCATTATGCTGTTACGGCTCTCCTCAGACACAGTGCTAATTAACTCAATCCCATCCTAGCAACTCCTGGCTCCCACATCATCTCCAGGGTTTCCAGTCCAGGGAATTGTAACAGATCATTTATCCCAGGGGGTTTAAATGGATGCTTTTCCATGATGGAGCTGTAGGCAGAGGGACTCATAATTGCAGAGGTGCATTCAAGTCTCTAACTCAGTATGCAGCATCAAAATTTGTATAGATTTTAAATAATTCATCACTGGGCTTTGGTATATTTAGTCATTCAAATTAGGAACCTAGAATTTTGTTCTGCAGAGATCTGGTGTGTGTCATTGTCAGAGGTGAGCTCTGCTGCCCGTGTCCGTGCAGAGGAGTGCAAACAAATTAAGTCAGAAGAAGTGACTGGCAGCAAAAGATACAGGAAAATCTGTGACACATCATAATGCCACGAGGGCTTCCAGGCAGCTGTGGGCTGGGTGATGCTGGCACGCTGTCCAGCAGGATGCACACTGCTGAGGTGTTGGGAAACTTAATAAGCAAGAGGCATTGCCTGGGATTGCAGGGTACAGCCATTTGCATGATCTAGGTAAGGTCTTTAGGCTTCAACCCATGAGCTGCCAGCACTGGGGGACTGTCTCCATCTGTTGCTTCCTGTTGTGTATGTGGCTTGCAAAGCAGTGGAGACAAGGAGACACTCTTGCTCTTTGCTGTGTCCTGTGACTGCACCACAGGCAAGGGGGCACTCGTACCCATGAGCAGACACGGCAGCAGTGCTGGACTCAGAGTCACAGCTGGCAGAGACCTGAGGTGTGGCAGAGTCCCAAACCCACTACAGCAGTGCTGAGTTCCACTGCAAAGGGGTGGTTTAGAAACAGGGACCCATAGCTGCATTTTAGAGCTACAGGGCCTCTGGTCTGGATCTGCCTGTCCCCCTTTCTCGACCCAAAGGAAGCCTTTGAAAAGGGGCTCCAGTAGAGGTGACCCAGGAGGGGTCTGTGTGCAGCATCTTCCAGGTGATGAGATCTGTTCAGGGTGTCAAAAGTCATCCCAACCACAAAGCACAGTGGAGCCTTTTTCAGGGAAAAGGGCTCCTCAAGGACAGGACAGCCTGTTTCAGGGAAGTGCTGCCATTCAGGAGCRGGTTGATTCTGCAAGGTCTCAACATCTGTTCACCTTGACAGGAGAGAGCAGGAAGCACTCAGCACCTCTCCTAGGATCTCAGAGCATGCACAGCATTGAAGCCTTTTGTCTACCACTTGTTTTTATGCATTACAGTCACATTATAAAGAAATCCTGCAGAACATTCAATTACTTACTGCACAATTATAATCATRTTTGTGTATCTATAAGTAGGTCACCAGTCTCTTAGGTTAATCAATTATAATGGCATTCACACCAGTTTCTTTCATAAATCACTGACTTTTAGTGTATCCACTGAGATAATGGAGGAAAACCATCTAATTTTGATCTAACTAGAATGAAATGTGAACGTGCATAATTTGCTCTTACAAAGTGTATCTAATGTTCTCTACATCTGTATTTATTTGTGCTGTTTCATGCTGCATATCGCTTAAGTGGCAAAAAAATACAGAGGCTGCTGCACTTAAAATTAAATGACCCAGAGTAATACAATTTATCTGCATTTATTTTACGTTGTTCATCGTGAGAGATATTTTAATAACCTAGTTCTGATGCCTGGTGCGCTCGTTACCAATCACACTGAAATCTGAGGCCTGACAGCAAGTTTGTTTAGTCACAGGAATATTTTGGGAAGCTGTTTTGACATGTAAACTAGCAAGTTAAGTGGAAAGGGAGAACTTTACTCAGGCTAGAGGCTGAAAAGGCTTTAGGACGTAGCTGGATGCCACCAAACAGTGGACATCTACTGAGCCACTGAGACTGTAGCTGCTTTAATGCCTGCCCAAGCTGCACTTTTCAGACAACTCGGTGAACAGGACAAATCATAGCCGCTGATTCTCATAACCCGGAGAATGGGTTCTCCTTTCTGCCTGCTTAGTGGGGGTGCCTCAGCACTGCTGTTGGAGAAGATGCGTGGGAGAGCTTTGTGACCCCCTCAGTGGTGGCCTGGGCAGGCTTTGCTTGGCTGGCTCCAAGGGACTGGGATGTATTTTGTGAAGCACAGACCAAGACCTAGACCTGTGCTGGTCCCAGTTTGACTCAAGAAACTGGAGAGGAGGGCTTTGGAGATTTCAGGGGCTTGGGATGAACCCTGCAAGGCTCTGGCTGATGTGCCTCGGGCTAGGTTAGGCTGCTGAAGGAGCGAGCTAATAGCAACCTACAGCTACCTGCAGAAATGATGGAGTCAAACTCTTCTTGGTAAAGGCAAAAGATGCTACAAGGAGCAACAGCAGCTTGGGAGACTCAAACTGGAGATCAGGAAAACTTCCCTGTGAGACAGATGCATGGTCATCTGGAGGGACTGTGGCATCCACAGCCTGGAAGGTTTTCGTGCCCCGGCTAGACAAAGCCGTGGCCAAGCTCATTTAGTCCTGGTGATAACCCTGCTTTGAGGAGGAGATTGGATGAGAGGCTCTTCCCACCAACACTGTTGTGATCCCGTGCTTCAGGATCCCTGAAAAGGAATTCCAGAAGGGTGACACAATGGGGTGTGAACCCTTGTCTTCACGGCAAATACACCCTGAGTTTTGAGTTTCAAGGTAGTTGAGACAGATATGTCATCACCTTAGTGAGAGACRCACCTATACAGGCAGTGGTGGCAGGGAGGTGGAGGGTTTGGGGTCAGCAGAGACCATTCCCCGCCACGAGCATGGTGGAACACTCATTGCAAACAAACTCTATGTCTGAGTGATGAGCTCAGACCTCTTGCCTGGGTGCAAACCACTGTTCCCCATCCTGCCCCTCTTGGAGCGAAAGTAAGGCAAACCAGCTTTAGMTTTCTGTCTGCAGGAATGTCTGCCTAAGCATCCCTTTGGCTGTCAGCCTGGAAAATGCCAGTGCTGGAGAGGTGGCGATGCAGGGACTGCATCCCGAACAAAACCAGTGCGCAAATTAAACACAGAGAGGGCTGCTGGGACTCACCTTGGGCAGAGTCCCTGACTGCTCTGGAAATGAGTTATTGGTTAGCAAACGGATTCTGCTGAAGTGCTGTCTGTTTGCAGCTGAGGGGCAACTTTGTGTTGATTTCCAAACGAGACCGTAAAGGGCAGGCGAGTGCCTGAGCTCAGCTTTGTGAGACAGCAGCTCCGCGAGTCTCCCCCAGCTTCCAGCAGCGCTGGGAACTGCAGGTTTGCTCGGGGCATGCTGCTCCCTCCCTTGCTGAGAGCTCCACGTCCCCACAGATCCACGATTCCCTGCTAGCTAACAGGGCTGCTGTCAGCCCCTTAATCCCAAAGCAGCTCATGAAGGGGAGCTGACAACAGAGCCTAACGAAATTGCTGGTTTGTTTGGTTTTTTTAAAACCTCGGATGCAACCTTCTACTCAAAGTCTCCATCTTTTCAGAAGAAGCTGCTACCTGAGGAATAATCAGTGTTTTCAGATCCTCTTCTGCGAGTTTTTGTGTGTGTTTTCCAAAAAAAAAAACAAACCACAAAACACAAACAAGAATTTTAATATCTGAATTGTTTTCTGCTTTCCTTATGGAAAAAATAGCAATTTTTATCCAAGGAATTTCTGCTGCATGGAGCTGTTTGGTTTTGACAGCAGGTTGCTTGCTTTTTTTCTAATCTGAGATTGTTTACTAACAAAAGGTGCCCTGGCTCCTGTGACTTGGCCAGCTGGAAGGTCTGGCTCATTATTAATGTAATTATTTGCTGGTTTGTTGTGCTAGCAGCAAGAGCCCTCGGCTCATCCATGTCAGCCTCAGGCATTGCGGAGGTTCCCRTGCGGATTTTGTGACCATGTCTGGGGTGAATGGGATGGGGATGGCTCCGGAGAAGCGTTTGTGAGGATTTATGTGTGTCGGACTCCTAGTTTAGAATGGAAATGTGTCGGTAGATCATAAATATTCTGAGTGATTTACATTCACTGGTTCGGGTGCCTTAGCCCCGGGAGTAGATAAATTGTGGTTTAACGTGTTATTTACACTTTCAGGAAATTTAGTGTCTTCGGAAAGCACTGGGTCAAAAGTCCTGGAGGGAAGTTGACTCCTGGTGGGACAGATAACCTGCAGAAAGGACTCTGCCAGATCCCAGGTCCTGCTCTGCACAGGGCCCTGTGGGAGGTGTTGGAAAGCAACTTATTTCTTACATTGTTTTATATCTCTGTAGATGAGTTTAATCCCTTTCTATTTCTATGGGAGTTTGGAAATCCTACGTGTCTGAAATGACAGCAGGTAACACAATAGACGGCTTAGCTGAGTTTTAGGTATGCAGACAAGTTAAATTAATTAACAGTAATCTCTTTTAAATGTATGGCAGAGTAATACCAGTCTAGCCTATAGAAAGATTCTTTGGGACTTAATAGTGAACTGGGAGCAATTAATTATGCAATAACCCCTGGTTAAGCAGATGATATCAGCAAGTCAGTGGGTAGGGTTTGGATTTGCCATTTTCCAGTGAGGATCCTTTGTGTTTGCTCTGTGAAGTCAGTCCACAATGGTGTCTATGAGGGTGCCTATAGTCCCCAAAATTCCCGTGTGGATCACGGGTCTAATAACCCAGCCTTCACTAAAGAAAAGCTATTATAGCATAAAGCATGCGGGCTCAGAGCAGGTATAACTGCAAGGGAGAATTGAGTATTTTGTTAAGAACAGATAGTTGGCTTAGTACCTTATAAGAACCTATCTAAGCTCTGTTCAATTAATGAAACAATTTAAAGCAAAAAGAATTGGTACCAACCAAACCACTGCAATAGAAGCTCTTCTAATTATGCAATAAGATAATGTCCACCAGATTAAAATTTTAATTAGCTTAATTTAGAAATAGAAAAAGTATTAGATTTCTAGTTCTGGAACACCTAAAATGACCTCAAGGGGAGAAAAAAATTGAAAATCATTTGAGCATTGTGCGTGTGCTCACGTCTGTTGTTTTCTGAAAGACGTCAGCAAATCCCAGTGGGCTCGGGCTCCTGGCTTTGTTTGCAAGACCCTGTTTGGGGAGCTTGGGGAGCTCTGGGAGCAAGGGCAATGCACAGGGGTGCCCAGCACTCATTTCTTGCCCCAGCTGCCTGCAGTCCCTCTGGCTCTGCTTTCAGAAGGCAGAAACATGCTGCCTACAATAGGGACTTTTGGTCTTTTTTGTTTTCTTTTTCCTCTTTCCTTTTCCCCATTCATAGATTTAAAGGCCAAAACAGACCATTAAGTCCAACTAATCCTACATCCTGCATGACAAAGGCCATCCCKCCCATTCCCTAATTCCTCAATACCACGGCTGACCATGACCATGTGATTATATACCCTCCTGTAAATGCACTGGGAGCCTCTGTGTGCTCCAGGCACAGAGCAGGACCCCACTGGAAACACCCAGCCTTGATTTAAAGGCTTTAAGTGGCAGATGATTTATCACATCCCTCATGAAACCACTCCAGTGCATAATTACACTTACAGTAAAATAAGTCATTGGGGCTGAAAGCAGGGGGAGCTGTAACATGCAGAATGCACAGTGTACAGTTGTGTTTGGTTATGAGGTGAGGAATCCAACAAATCGCTTTTATGTCTTTTCAGGGAAGAAACAAAGAGGTTTGATCCATTTGCACAACATAGAAGCTCTCCATCCCACGTCTTGAAAGGGCTAGAGGTTTGCTGAGGAAGCTTTGAGGAGACAGAGTAATAAAGAAAAGAGGGTTTTATGATGCAAGGTCGAGTGGGAAACTTTTATTGGAGAGGTTTGGCCAGCTCCTAGTCCCACGGGGGAAAGGAGGAGGAATTTGAATGTAGTATGTTTCCCTTTTGGAAGGTCAAAGCCATTCCATACAATTGCAAAGCAGCATAAGAGAGAAACACTTATTCTTCTGTCAAGGCTGTCAAAAATGGAGGAGGGGAGGAAGTCCCAAACACTACATTTCATCAAAGCCCTGAAGGTAAAAATGATCTGCTGGCTTGAAATTTATCTTAATGAGCAAAATCCAGCCAACGAAACAGGGTGCAGATGAAAGTGACAGATGGAATCATTTAAAGTTTGATTCTTTGCATGAAAGAAAATAATATGTTTGATAAGTTATTTTTCTTCTGGTTGTTACAGTGTTCTGCATAGTGTCACAGCCAGATTAATTTATCCAGAGTCCCTCGAAAATTCAGAGTTAGAGGGAACTCCTGGAACACTGTTATATCACTTGGGACCTAGACAGGTCCATAAAGCTCTCTGTAGTAGAAGGATGCATATCCTTGTAGGGAATCTTCTGAATTTTGATGCTGAGAGGTGCTGTCCTCCACCCCTTAGTGTGCAAGGTCACATTGTTATGTGTTCCTTATCTTTAATACGGAAAGATGAGCAGGAAAAGGATTGGAGCCAGCATTATAATAATACCCACCCTCACCATCTCTTTGCACAGGTAGTTCTTGCACAGTAACTCAGTGCAGGCACATCTGTGTGTAACAGTGCACACACACAGCAGTGGACCCTGCCACTGTCACAGGGCAGGAACCAAAGCATCGACCCCCTCTCCTCTGCCCACTTGCTTTCTGATTATAACAAAGAGCAGTTAGCAAAGGTTCAAGACACAGAAGGGGTCATCTGCTGCTTTCTCTGATTTAAGCAGTGTTGGACTAGGTGCTATAATACATGTGGCAAGTGTTTGACTGTGCAGCCCTCAGCTTGGGGGATGAAGAACTCACACAGGCACCAGATGGGCGAGGGGATGCTGAGGCTGTGATGGGCCTGCTGCTCATCCTTTCCATGGATTCAGCATTCCCAAAGCAGGAGCAGGAGGCTCAGACCAGGATGGGGCCAGCCCGTGCTGCTCGGCCCTGATGAGTGGAGGGGTTCTCCCAGCATGGGGCGGGTACCCCACATCCATCTCCTGCCCCAGGCAAGGAAGGGAGGCTGTGGCCAGGGGACACTAACCGCACGTGCTCTCCCTGCCACGCGGCTCTGTGTCAGCTGGGAAGAGAAGTAAGGGATTGCAAGGAATTTCTTCAGATGTATTCCAGCAGCAGATTAAAATAGCTGCTACTATTTTGATCCGGTGAAGTGGCAGCTCAGGCACATGCAGGACTGGCAGCATCTCCGCACAGAGGGATTCCAAGAGCAGCCTGTGTTTGCAGTAATGCAAAGGCAGGGCTGGCCCAGAGTGCCTGGGGAAAGCTGGCCCAGGCCAAGGGACCAGTGGCTAGAGTTTAGGATGAGCAGGTATAAATTCACACTGCCCTGCTTTTCTGTGAGTTATTGCAAAGTTCTGTAATGCTGCGCACGCTGAGTATTTTTGGGAAACCACAAGGAATTGCTGTACTCAATATTGTTATTTACATCCAGTCCAGCTGGGGATTTTCTACTGAATTCTGTTGTGGTGAAGTTTTAAATGTTTGATTGCATTTTTGTTTTCCAGAAGTTTCAGCATAATATAACACAAATATTCTATTTCCCTGCGGACTTGCAGCAGTGGGGGGGGGGGGGGGGCGGGGGGAGGTGTGTGGGCTACAGAGGAAGGGGAGCTTTTTCCTTTTTAGGAGTCTTTTTACATATAACTGGAATGTGAAACTTGGGCTTTGTCCCTCATTTTCTGTTTTGTAGGGGGATGTTTGCTGTAGGCCTTTAGCAGCTGGCAGAACTAGATTTGAAGTAAAAGAAAGAAAATTTATCTTCGCATCTTCAGAAACTGTGAATTATTTATTTGCTATTCCTGGTAAATCTGCAGTTGCAAAACCTCACTGTGAAACGAGCGTTTCTTTGTTTCACTGGACTATGGGATCACTCCCTGAGGATTCATCAGCCCCACTGCTGGAAGAAGCTGTCCTCAAAGCTTCTTTTATTATTATTATTATTTGGTAATGCTTGAGGTTCTTTTTGCTTCACCTTCATTTATTCTTCTATTCATTTTAAAAACCAGGTAATTGCATGAACTCATCTGTGGAAATTTAAGACCTCTTCCTGAGAATTTTTTTTTTTTGCTCTTGCATCTGATCCTCTCTCACATAGGTTAATTCCACAAGACTGTGTTGCCCAAATTCAGCATCAATTTCAATAAGCAAATATTTATACAGCATCCAAGATGCAGTCTGTACACAGAATGACACCAAATTAGGTTAAATTGATACTAACTACTACAGAATTGAGGAGCGTCCATGCAAAAGGTGGTACCAGTTTAACTAAACCTATTTCAAAACCAGTGTAGTTAAACTGGAATAATTTCACTGTGAAGGGCAAATTTCACCTTTCAGATGTCTTGAATGCCTTTAGACCAAATCCCACTGCATTSACTCCACACAGGACTACCTATTGAGATAGCATGAGGTAGTATTATGTCTTTTCCCACTGCTCTTTCAGGCCCATGTGAAATTAATTCCTCCTAGGCTTTAGGAAGATTCAACAAATATTTTTATTAATCTTTTAACAGCCTTTTTCTTCAGTGTAAAACCACTGCTGAAGACCACTCTACATTATCTGAGTATCTTACCTACCTTAATCAGGCAAATGCTGCAGGTTTTGTCCTAAASTAGGTCAGATACACAAGTTTTGCACTATATATCTTTGAAGTGGGCACAAAATGTCTCTTGGACCATATGGCTTTGTTGGCTCACACCCTTTCTAATTCCCCCTAATCTGCTCATAAGCACCTCCAAAAGGGTTCTTCACACACCTCACCAGTAATCTTTCAATGCCTGGTTGCTCTTTGGATCTAATGCCAGATGGTATTAATATACCCATCACTGTAATTATCCAGACAAGCAAACAGTGGCAGGAGCGATCCCAACTTCTCACTTTTCCCACTGATTCAGAGGCATACTTGAAAGAGCCCTTTCATCCCCATGGATCCTGTTCCCTGGAGTTGTCCCAGGCTGTCCTCATCAAAAGAGAATTTGATGTTTCAGCAGTTTCTCAGCCAGTTTCATGCTGGGAAAGAATCAGTGGTGATGGGGCAGTATCATTTATTCACTCTCCAACTGTTGCCCAGACACTTGGTACATGGCCAGGTGTCAGTCCCACATCAGGTCCTCCTTTAAAACCTTTCACAGGACTGAGATCTATGTGTGAAATGGAAATACTGCTGATACCCTGGAACTTGAAAGCTAGCCTGCCTTTTGTCTGGCTCCAAGTGATGGTGCAAATCCAAGATTTGCTGCAATGAACAGCCTGGACAGAAGGTTTCTGATGCCATGTGTTGGGAAGGAGGTACTTCTGAAAGCTTCCTGCACCCTGCAAGTCCCATGGAAATACCTCCTGCCAAGTCCATCTTCCCCTGTGGGATTCAGACAAAGTTTATTGAGCGATCAGTCAGCAGCAAAATGAAACTGTAAGGGATTATCTTGCGTTTGCCTTTCAAGGTGGGTCCCTTGAGTTTACAGGTCTTTGGCTCCAGCTTTCAAAGGCCACCCAGTTTACCACACACACAAAGAGCTTTGGGCAATGTTTGTATTCACGGAGGCAAGRTCTATAAGTAGAGATAAATGCAAGATCAGTTCAATAGCTGGAAAAAACAGAGCTGTTTTGAACACCTCAGCCTTTCCAAGACCCATCTYGTAATACGGAGCAAGACGTTACGCTTGCATCAAGTGTGCTTGGTTTTAGGAACGAGCAGCAGTGATGCCATAGTGACAAGAAGCAAGGCTTTGATGCCCACAACACAAAGAATATGCAAACTTGTATTATTCCTTTGATTAGCTGCTCTCTGATATGTCAAGTCCATGAATAATCAAGCCTCATTTTCTAATTAGTTTTACTCATCACCCCACTGCTCCATGCCTTCACTCATTTGCATACCCTTTTTCTAGATAAGGGCCTTATTCTATGAGGTGCTAGCAGGGCTTCCATTTCTCTTCCACCACAGCATTTCTTTGGTCCTTTCCCAGACATTTCCTTGCTCTTGGCCTTGCTTCTCCTCCCATGCAATGACCMTCTCATTGCTCTGTGCTTTTACACTCATTTTAAGACCTGCTTCCTCAGAGAACAGAGTGGTGTCTTCATGYTGGCTGTCGCTTGGTGATACCTTTTGACTCCAAAATCCAGTTTTACTCAGTCTCAAAGGAGAAGCAAAATCATCAAAGTTGCTGGTTTGCAAATCTTTGGAAGTGGTGGGGAAGAGGCRCAGTTGGGGACAAAGCTGGAGCATTCACTTCATCACTTTGAGGACAAATGATGGGAAGAGTGGTTTTGAATGCCCTGGCCACAAACCTGTTCAGCCATCAGCTATTCCAGACAAGGCAGACAATTCCATAAAGGAAAGTTGCAGCAGTTGGGCTGGGGATGATTGTGTTTGTTATTTTAATAAATATTCTATTTTCATGACACAGGAGGCTTTTCTGTACTTATCTCATCTATCTTCTCCCCCTTCCTGCACAGGTACTATAAGATGAATCACATTACAAGGAGCTAATGCAAAGTTAATGGCTCGTTTGCATTTCTTTTAATCAAGTTATTGTAATTGTGCTGTTGTGCAAATATGATTTCCCCTCTCATCTGAAAAAGGCCTCATCCTCCCAGAAGCTGTGGGTGCCTCAGCCGTTGGGGTAACCCCAGCCCCGGCCAGGGCTGCCACAGCCCAGTCCTGCCCTTCTGCCCAGGGGCTCACAGCTGGCTGCTCTCCTGCCCATACCTGTGCCAAACAGTGGACGCTGGGACCTACTTTGGCTGAACTGACATGAAATCTTGATCCTTTCAATAAGCTGGAGGCATTAATGCCTAATAAAGCTCTGGTTTACACACTGAGAGCCTGCTTATCTCAAAGCTGATGTGTGTTTTCTTTTTGTTAGAGCCAAGCAGTCACCATTTGCCAGCCAAATGTAGAGGTGAAATTCAGACTCTGTGGAAACAAAGGTTTTCAGGAAGTACACAGGGATGTGACGATCAGCCCCGACCYACAAGCTAACAACAGTTTCCTAAAGCAGCAAAGATCAATTTGGGGCTTGAGGCACAAGGCGTTTTATTGATCTGGGCAAACACCTGGTGCCTTTGCACAAAATCCCATGACTCTGAATGTTCCTGTGGCTCATAAGGGGGGGATAGCCCCAGATGAGATCCTTCACCAGCTCAGCTTGGCCCTGCTGTACTGGAGGGGAGCAGCTGCTGACAGGGAGGGGGCAGAAGGGACCAGCCAGCAGCAGAGAATGCTCACAGCTGGCAGAGAAGAGGAGCAGTGGCCACACCCATGTGCTCATCTGGGCACGACCACGCACAGAGACACGGGGTGAGGGGATCCCCTGTGCCAGCAGAGGAGRGTCCTGTGTGGGGAGTGGGAACAGGGACTGCATATTTGGGGTCTGTAGGGATATATTGTGTGGAGAAGGAGGTGGAGATTTTTTTCCACTGGTGTTACTAGGCACTCAGTGTTTTTGCTTGACCTCTTAACTTAAACCAGCTGCCCCACCAGCCATCGAATCTTGCCTGCGCTGTGAAACCTTAACAGCTCTGCTCTGTCCTACTTTTATCTAGTTCGGGGCGATTTCAATTTCTTTAGTGCCTAAGCAAATGTTTTGTGTCCCTGGATCAAAGCTCGAGAGCATCATTTACATACTGCGAGTGAGAAGGCAGCAGACTGGAGACCATCACTCATTACTGAAAGGATGATCATTGTTTGTTTAGCCCATTCCAAAATAATGGCTCTGCTGGGAACGCCAACCCAGTATGCATCATATCTTTTATAGTATATATTAATTTAGCACAGACATTAGGCCATTGTTATTCTCTTCGTTTAATTCTCACATATTAGCATTCAGGATTGGTTTTAACCCACCACACATCTTTGTTATTTCATGATGTAAAATAAATAAAACTGGAGGCAAATGTATTTTTTTAATATGAATGACTGTGARAGAGGGATGGATACAAAGCACAGAAACATCTTTATGATTTTAAGAGTTGAATTTCAGAACACTGAGTTTTCATTAAACGGTGCAATCCATTCATTTTGGAGATCCAAACAGAAGTAAATTAACTCAGTAGTTCTCATGCCTAGAATCTTTGTGATAAAATTGCCTATTATTGTGAGTGTAAATGTTTTCAAAATATTATAGACAACTGGAAAAATAGGCAAGATGGGATAGGTTGCTCAAGGATGAAAATCATAAAGACATCACCTCCAAACACCACATGTACCTGCTGAAATTATTTAGAGAGTATTGCTTGAGAGGAGGCAAAAAGGAGGCAGACCTTTTTTTTTCTTTTTATGATGAATAAAGGTCTGGGAGAGTGTTTGCAAATTATTTTCTTTGCTGCCTGCTACACGTATTAGAAAATTCAGCTCTAGGCTGATTGGCCAGGCAGAGAAACGGAGGCATCACAAGGGACAGGGAAGAAAAAGCTGAGGTGCTGAGGTGGGGAGGGGAAGGAGAAGCTCAGACATTTCCAGCCCTACCTGAGATCAGGGGTTACTGAGATGCAGCACCTCTGTACCATCTGCATCTGAGTTAAACATCTATCAGTTAAACATTAGAGCACAGCAGTCAAACTGGGGGTGGCCAAACCCATGGTCCTGCCCCAGCTGCTTTTCCTTGGACAGGACACCAGGGATGGGGTGAAATCCTCCTTTAGCCAAAAACCTGACTTTTTCATTGCTTTTCTTGCAAGGCTGCTGTTCCCACAGACATTAACTGCCACATCAGTTGCACCAAGAGGGAAGGGAAAGCCCCAGGCTCAGTGGCTGTGCTGTGCCCCGTGGCCCTGSCAGGTTTTGGCACGTGGCGGGTGGGTGTCCCTGTGGAACGGCACGGGGTGAACATGGGGTGAGCACCCGTGTGCTTCCACCCACGGGCCTCATTGAACTGCCGCCAGCAGCTGGAGGGCTAAACATCATTTGCATGTAAATATACACAGGACTGTAATCAGAGATAAATCCACAGAGTCCTTGTTGTTATTGTTTTATTTACAGAACACTCTCGTTTTGCAGAGAGGTTTCAAAATATGCTGACAGAGATAGCGCAGGTATTTGCTACCTGAATCAACAGAAACCACTTGGGGCATCAAGAAAAACAGCTCGTGCACTACCCCCAAAAAAGCCCCGAAACAAACCCAAAAAACTGGGTGTTGGTGTGAAGTGTGGAGCGACGGCACAGCTCGGTGCCCAGCGATGGGGGTGTGCGTGACGGACGGGCTGGACGGTGGCACCGCAGACGTGCCACTGCCATTAACGGGATGTTCCGTGCTGGAACAGCACCCTCCGCCCCGGGACACGCGCTGCCAGCGGGCACTGGGGCGGGCAGGATGGGCACGGGCCACGCACGCCCCGCCCAGGGTGCGATGCTCCCCAGCCCGCCGCCCGGCCCCGCCCGGTCCGGCCCAGCCCGGCCGGGGGACACGGGGACGGAGCACGCCGGCGCGCCCCGGGCCGGCCACGCTCAGAGCACACTCGGTGTGCGCGACAGCTGCTCGTGACGGGAGTGCCGGCCCCGGTGCGGTGCCAGTCCCGGTCCGTGCGTGGAGCGCTGTGCCGGTGAGGTCCCGGTGCCGGTCCCGGACCCGCGGCCAGGGCGGTCCCAGTCCCGGTGCTGGTGAGGTCCCAGTCCCGCTGCCGGTCCGGTGCCGGTGCGGTCCTAGTCCCGGTCCCGGTCCCGGTCCCAGTCCCGGTCCCGGTCCCAGTCCCGCTGCCGGTCCGGTGCCGGTGCGGTCCTACTCCCGGTCCCGGTCCCGGTCCTGGTCCCGGTCCCGGTCTCGGTCCCGGTGCAGACCCAGTGCCGGTCCCGGTGCCGGTCCCGGTGCCGGTCCCGGTGCCGGTCCCGGTGCCGGTCCCGGTGCCGGTGTTGTCCCGGTGCCGGTGCCGCTGACGGTCCCACTGCGGAGCGGTCGCGCGGGGCGGTGCCGGTCGGGGGGCGGTGCCGGTCCCGGTGCCCGTGCTGTCCCGGTCCCGGTGCGGAGCGGCCGCGCGGGGCGGTGCCGGCGGGGGGCGGTGCCGGGGAGGGGGCGCGGCCGCGGCGGGGCGGGCGGAGGCGCGCGGCGGGGCCGGGCGCGGGGGCTGCCGGGAAGGGCCGTGGGCAGCGGCGGGCGATGGCGGCGGCGCGGGTCCCCCCGCGGCGGCGGCGGCGGCGGCTGCGGCGGCTCTGAGCGGGGCGGCGGCGGCGATGCGCGGCGCTCCCGGCGACGATGGAGGACCGGTCCCACAAGGTGCTGCTGGCGCTGGTGATGCTCTTCCTCTTCGCCGTGATCGTGCTGCAGTACGTCTGCCCGGGCACCGAGTGCCAGCTCCTGCGGCTCCGCGCCCTCAGCCCCGCCGCCGCCGCCGACCCGTACCGGGCGGAGGACGAGACGCCGGCCCGTTTCGTTCCCCGTTTCAATTTCTCCGCCGACGACTTGCTGCGGCGGGTGGACTTCAACATCAAGGGGGACGACCTGATCGTGTTCCTGCACATCCAGAAGACGGGCGGCACCACCTTCGGGCGGCACCTGGTCCGCAACATCCAGCTGGAGCAGCCCTGCGAGTGCCGCGCCGGGCAGAAGAAGTGCACCTGCCACCGGCCCGGCAAGCGGGAGACCTGGCTCTTCTCCCGCTTCTCCACCGGCTGGAGCTGCGGGCTGCACGCCGACTGGACCGAGCTCACCAACTGCGTGCCCTCCGTGGTGGACAGCAAGAAGGAGGTGCGGCTCCGGCCCTCCAGGTGAGGCCGTGCCCCGAGGGGCTCCCCGTGGATCCCGGTGCCTCCCCGGTCTGCGGCGGCGGCGGGACGGGCGATGGAGCCGCGGGGCGCAGCCGTGGCGGGGATGCTGCGGCGGAGGGAGGGGGGGCTCGGTGTGTCCCGAGCATCCCGGCGCGGAGCGGGCGGCACCGCGGGGTGCAGCGAGGGCTCCGGGAGCCGCACCGGCCCGAGGCCACCGCGGTGGGCGCAGCGTGCCCCGAGCTCTGCGGAGCGAACGAAACCTGCCCCGCTCCGCCGCCGGGGAGGTGATGTCAGTGATGTCCCGCCGGCTGTCGCGGCTGTGACCGCCGGTGGGGAGAGCCCGGGGGTGGCGAGCGCGGTGACACAGGAACAGGCCTGGCAGCCCCACAGCTCGGGGACCTCCGGAGCGGCTCTCGCAGGAGCGAGGGTGCTCCGGGTGCCTGCGAGCTTCCCCCAGAGCTTTTCCATSTTGGGCTGTACTGAGCTCCTGGAGCTCCTGTGTACGCCAGGAATTAGTGTTGGGTTTGGGAGTGTTGGCGAGCCTGTGTATCTTCTTGGCACCTGAAGTTTGGCTTATGCGGATGGCAGCCTTGCAAAGTAAAGGTTACTATTATGGCTCAGTTACTTGCAAATATTTGCATTGTTCTTCAGCCCTAACCTTGATTATTTTGTGTTTGCATTTTGAATTTTAGTGGCACTGCTCTCTCTTCATCCCTGCACCTTCCTTTGAAGTTGCCAACCTCCCCTGACCATAGCCAGTGGATTCCCTAAATGTTGCCCCTCCTTTTCAGAAGCCCAGCTGGTTTCTGCCCCTGATCAGTGAGGACCTGCTTCCTCTTCTCCTGGAGCTGTTTGATCAGAGCCTCCCTTCGATTGTAACAGACTCGGAAACTTGTCTGTGGCTGTACCGTGTAGCAGAGCTGCTCAGGGTTTCAGTGTCTTTTCACCTTCTTTTGCTAGGAAATTAGAAACTAGAGTATTGCTCCTATTGCGCTGTGAGACTAATGGCAGGTCCCTTTACAAAGAGGCTACTGTTATATATCATGCTATCTGAAGTCAAGTCTAAGCACAGATTCACTTGAAATACAAAGCAATTTCTTTCTAGAATTCCTTTTATATAGTGTGACACTACACTGCCATCTAGTAGAAAAATGCTTAGCGTCATTATCGTCCTGTACCCAAGGAGCAGCTCTTCATCAGACTTGGCTATTGTGATTCCTGCTCTTTTGTCTTCGCTACTGCTTTAAATTTAATTGTCTGATTTTTGTGACATCCCATTTGCTAATATCAGGAACCAATTCCTTGCCCTCTGGGTCTGTTAGCTTCCCGGTTTCAGGCTGCTGAGCCTTACCGGCTACGTAGTTTATTTTACCTGTCCTATAAATATATTGTTTGTCAGCAGAAATGGAAATTGCATAACATGTGCTCTGTGTTGCTGTACAGCTTCCAGTGATCTGTGTTTCCCTTTCCCCAGAGATGGGCCTGGCCTGCAGAGCCGTAGCTGTGGGTCAGGGATTCCCTTCCTTCCCCAGAGACAGGTCTGTCTCTGCTTGGTTTTAGCTGTGCCCTCCAGAAAAATGGGGGGCTCTGTGTCCTGAACACACGGCCTGAGGAGGAAGGGAACATCAGGCTTGGAGAGCTGGGTTTTTGTCTGCAGCTTTTGGCTTTGCATTTTTTTTTCCCGTGTTGGATACCAGACCTGCTTTTGTGAGTTGAAATGGAAGCAGTGCTTGTACCTGCTCAGGAGTGCAGAGTGATGGTTCCTCATCCAGCAAACAATGTACATTGTCACAGTGACTTCTGAGAGGTCACTAGGACTTGTGACTTGGGATTGAAGCCAGCAGAGAAGGAGGAAAATGAAGCTGTGATGATTTTGTGTTAGGTAAAGGTCTACTGTCTCAAAGCCTTCAAAATGATATTATACTTTTAATAACCTAATCACACAGCTTGCTGAATAGCTACAGTTATTCTCCAAAAAAATGTCTTGACAAGCAATTATTTGGACTGCAACTTCTAAATGTTTAAAAATATGGGAAGAGAAGTTCTTAAATGAACAATAGTCCWTTCAAGTCTTTCTGCCCATTTTAATATCTTGTCTTTAATTTTGTTTTGCGTTCTCAATATAGCAGCGTTCAGCTGACAACTAGTTAATTAGCACCTCTGCCTAGTGCCAGTAACAGACACAGTCTAAGCCCTTTCTGGGCAGATAAAAGCTACTTTCAGAGCAGTAGTAGGTGTGGGATGAGGCTGTTGGAGCAGGGGAGCCATGCTGGCTCCAGGTGGGGCCAGCCTGGCTATTCCTGTGCTGAGGTCTTCAGGGGGAGGCCTGACCATGCTGGGGCATGTGTGCTGGTGGGAAAGGAAGGAAGTCACGGCCCTGGTGTGCAAATCCTGAGGGAAGGGGAAGCAGCTTGGAGGAGTGCAAGGCCCATTTGGGGAGCATCATCAGGGCAGGGAGCAGGATTCAATCAGGAGCAAAGGAGGATTTTATTAAGTGAAGCTTGGCTTGACAAGGGTGGGAATTCCTGCATTTATAGTTGAGGTGATTGAAAAGTGAGACCTGTTTTGAGAATGATTTTAACTGCTTGGAGCTGCATAATGGACCCTGTATTTACTGTCTTGGAGCTGTGTAGCCTTGTCTGAGAATAGTCAAAAGAGAGGTCATTGTTCCAGCAAACTTTTTAGCTTGCACCTATGTGTGATTACTTTGCACAGATTGTCTTTTCAGGCATGGAGAGTCTACTTCAGATTGCTGGTTACCTGGGCTGCTCGCTAGGGGCCTTTTGTTCTGTTTGAAAGTTGGATCTTTGTTAGTCTGGAGGAAACCCTGTCCTGGACTGTGTAATGCTCAGCACCGGGTACAGGGTATCGCTGTGGTGGGATCTGATGGGATCAGCCTGGAGGGTGTGCCCGTGAAGAGCCTTGCTGGCTGCAGCAGTCATMCTGCAGTATCTGCTCTTAATTCCGTTAGTACTCTGCCTCTGTTATCTCTGGGAATTGCAGGTTTGGAGCACAGATTCCTGCACTGGAGCAGTAGAAATACTCAGGATGGCTSTTGTGGTATGTCTTGGTTTGGATTTAACACAATGCTTCTTTCCTGTCTATGAGCATATAGGTTCCCAAAACTTTCTTTCCTTTGTAGTGGTGGCCTGTGCCCCTTAGTAAGTAGTAAGCAGGCAAATAGGTCTCCCTCTTCTCCTTGGGTTCTTTCTTTCCCTAGAGAAACATGGTTCTCTGGGCGTGGGGGGAAGGATTTTTGGGTTTCCTTCCTTGGGTCCCATTGGAGTGCATGTTCTGTATGCCCCTCTTCCTATTAGTCTCCTGTTCCACCAGCCCTGCTGACCACTGCAGCACYCAGAAATCACAGGAGAGGGAAAGGGGAAGGTGTAGGCACAGTTGATGCTTTCAGTGCTCTGGATTTGCCACTTGGGAGGTTGGTGGAATGGGCTGATGGTGGTGGCAGAAAGGAGGGGATTGTCTCAGCTTCTTGGCACCAGTGGTGAGAAAGGAGAAATGTGCCTTTTCCTAGTCATGAGTGACTGACTTGGGTCACTTGATTGATTGTGGAAGTCTCAAAGCTTTTGGCACACTGAACAGAGACAGCATCCAAAGTAACTGCATTAGAGCATCACAGAACTGAGATTTCTCTCAGCTCTGGCTAATTATTATGGGAAGTGTCTACTGAAGTTGTCTATAGCAGTAAATCCAGTGGCACCACTGCAAGAAACAAAAGGGCCTGAGGTTAGACAGGGAAATGTAATGAGACACGGGTGCAAATACAGATACCGACATTCTTGAGTGGTGTCATGGCTTCGTCCCCTCCTTGGGTGAGAGATGTAGTTGTGGTTAAAGGTTGGGCAGTATTTGGTGTTCCTCCCAGGCAGATGTTCTCTGTTGAGAGGAGAACGAGGTCGCAGAACTGCCTGTGGAGCCAGGAAGTCTGAGATGAGAAGAAACTTCATGCTGCTGGTACAAGCCCGTTGGAGCAGGACCAGAGATGGTGCCTGCTGGCTTTTGGGAGGCCTGATGCTGGCACCAGGTTCTTGTGATGTGGGGCAGAAGCCGCTGGTGATGCATGGGTGTTCTTATCTTGTCCCTGCATGTTAGTGAAACACTTCCAAGTTGAGTCTTACGAAAATCTAAGAAAAAGAGATGCATTAAAACATTTCCCAGCAAACTGGAAGTGTTTACTCTGTGTGTCTCTGTTGGCTGAACAGATTAATCCACATGCTCTTGGAAATGTGGTGGGGTTTGCATCTGCAAATCTCATCTACCTGAGGTCTGTGGTACTGGCTCTGACTGAGGGGGGGTTTAGTTTAGTTTTCCCCACACTGTGAGTTTCCTCACAGTGCTGTGTATATGTGACTACAAAGGTGTTGATAACAATTTCCCAGTAAAGTGCTTTGATGTGGAGGGGGAAAGCAGTCATAACGCTGCTAGGGAGAGAAAAGTCACTGTAGGGTTTAGTTCTTGGCAGCTGTTGAACGTGCCTCTCCCTTTTGCAGTTGTGATATACAGCTRTGCAAGTGGATGAGCTCTGTTGTTTCACCTGTAGTGGTGGAATTTGGGGAATAGCTAGGCCCCATAAATCAGCACTAAACCCCTTGTAGGCAGGAGAGATGCTGTAGAGTCCCATGGCACCCCACTTGGGGTGGATGATGGAGGCTTTTGCAGGTGGTGGACAATTTAAAACCTCTGGAGCTGGTGGAGCAGACACCATTTCCAAGGATGGAGTCCCCCAGCGCTGCTGCTGTGGGGGTGAAGCCTGGAGGGGCTGCTCGGGGAGAGAGGGACCAGCATGGCTGAGCTGGAGGCTGTGAGCAGCAGATGGGGTGACCTGCTGTGACTTGGGTTCTGGCCAGAGCACCAAGAGGGTGCCTGCCTGCCTGCCTGCCCTTGAAATACGCATCACTGAAACTCCCTGGGAAAAACTGGGCAACAATTATAAAACAAAAAAGCACCTAAAAACCAAAAATCCAGAGCGTTCGCAGAGATGCCGCCAGGCCTGAGCGACTCTGAGCCGCTTCATTTATCAGAGAGATTTCCTAATGACCCTGCTCGTTTCGGAGTGGTGGCTGCAGCATGGGATAGGCAGTGAACGTTACCTCGCCACCCGTGAACATGCCACCTGCAGCAGCTGAATTTCCCTGCCTGTTACCTGGTGCAACCAAAACTGGGGCTGGTTTTGGGTCTTTGGGAGCAGTGGACCCACCTGCAGAGTGAAAAAGRGGCTTTGAGGGGAGGGGCAAGGGATTATTTTCATAAGTACAAGTGTTTCCTTCACCTAATCCCATTACAGGGCCTAACCTTGAAAGGCTTGGTTATAAACTTAAGTTCGTGGTTTTTTTAGGTTTGGACTAAAGGACTTGTAAAGCTCTCTAAATTGGTATTGCTGGTTTTGCAGATAAAGTGGCAGACTTCTTAAAGGGATTAAAAAATCATTTTCCATATTAMGTCTCTTCAGTTCTCTTTTAAGTCTTTAATAAAGTGCAAATTGACTTCTGGTTATTTAAAAGTATATGTTTCCTACTGCCTTTTACTTTAAATTTGGATAACTTTTTGTGCATAGAGAGAAGGCATTAATTGTTGCAAAAATTACAGTGATTGCAGTAGAGCAAGATATGTGGCACAGGTGTTATTACTTGAATTATTTATTCCGTGTGTTATCTGAGTTGCTCCTCCCTAAAGAAGAGAGTAGAAATTTAAGCACTGTGGCATGGTGCTGTTGTACTAAGACATGATTATTTTTTCTTGGAAAGGTGCCTTTCTGCTAATTTTGCTGTTGGAATTTATGCGTGTTTAAATTGAACTATAAATAAATGCTTCAACTGTATTAAGATAGACACAGATTGTGCCTTATGATCCCTCTTGATAACTTTATAACCTTTAATRAAGGTTATCAAAGGCTCTTGGAAGTCAGGCATTACCAATAAGTTATTTTTATTAAAAGACAGATTTTTAAGTTTAACAAGTCGAGCATTGGTTCTGAGACGTATTAACTGAGATTAATTTGTGCCTCATTTATTTAATCTGAATTGTCAGGAATCATGTTCTCTACTGATGTAAATGTCGGCAAAAAGGACTTATTAGTAGATTTGATTGCTTTTTAAATTTAACTAGCAGAGATGCACTGGCATGCCTAAGAGAATTGGTCTGTTTCTGTGAACAGTTCWGTGCCTAATGAATCACTTCAATGTACTTTTCTGAAGGAAAGCAGAGCAATTTAAATGTGCAGTGCATTGATTTACCTCAAATGGATTAGGCCTCTGTGTGCAATCCTTTGCATTAATTTACTTTCTCCACAACCGTAATAATAAAGGCAGCATTTGTGTACAGCATTGGCCCAAATTAGCTCATGTAACTTGCTAGAAAGCAAAAATAATTAGTACGTTGCTGAAAATGGGGTGTTGGAAGGGATCTTTCTGAGAAGCCACAGGCTTTGGGAAGTATGGCAGGGTCCAGGATGCCTCTGGGAGCTGTGCCAAGGGCAGGACCACTGGGCTGGATGGAACTTATGTCAAGTGAACTTTGTGTCAAGGGTTTTCTTGACATTATTATGGAAAAAAGTAAAATATATATGTATTTGTAATTTGGTGCAGCTTTAAGAGATTTTTGTGATGTGGCCAGGTTTATTTTCTTCAAGTTACTGAATAACAGCACAAAAACTTGTAACTCCAGTAGATTCAGCTTATTTTGTTACTGCAGTAGCTTTTCAGTCATCTCTTCCCCTCCTGTAAGGCCCAATCTGCTGAGCAGCCAAGCGGCCCAGATGCAAAACTCTGGGTAATTCCTTATTTAACCACTTTGCTGCAGAAATGGTGCCTGGGCTTTGTTTCACTCTGCAGGGATTACTGTGGCCGAGCAGCCCTCAGCCGTTTTTGGAATTACTCTTGTAGGCTCCTTACATACTTGTGAGGATTAATCTCCCTTTCCCTTCTCAATCMGTTAATTCCCATTGCTGGATAGCTGCCTGCCCAGATGTAAATATGCAGGGAAGCAAAGTGGTGGAGCATCCCCAGCTGCTGCTTTCGTCTCTCAGGAGCCTTGTTCCTTGCTCCCAGTTTGGGGATGGAATGCTCACCCTAGCAGCTYCTCTCTGAGTTTGCAGCATCTTGGATGGAAGCAAAGCCAGCCAGGACAGGAGATGTGCGATGGTGTTTGTCTGTGGGACGATGGAGGCAGCACAGTGACTGGGGTGGGGAGGAAGTGCCATTCCTGCCTGCCTCTTCCTCCTCCTCTWCTTCCTTGGCAGCTGGCACCAGAGAGCAGGCGTGGATTATTGTTTGTGGTTGACTTGCTGATGCTGGCAATTGCGCATTGTGTTCTGGGACTAATAGGGTAGCATCGAATTATTCAGGCGTTATTGAAACGAGTCACATTTGTGATGAGTAATAAGTAGGAGACTTTGGTATTTATGAATAATTAACAGAGTAMAGTTTTTCTTAGACGTGAAGAAATGATTTAATTTCTACTGTGAACACKCTGTAAAATTAATGAAAGATAATTGCATTTGCTAATGTGAAACTAAGAAGCCAAAGCAATCTATTCTTTTGCATTTAAGTTCATATTGCTGATGTAAACAGCCAATGTATAATTCCTTTAATATGTTTTCATTGGGTGAGACCTGTGTTTAACATCGAATGGGGTGGTTTTTGTTGAAATAGGAAGTCTAAATACTTAATTCGCTGTTGTCTTTTCCATCCACTCCCATATCTTTACGTGGATAGTGAAGATATGCATATAACAAGATAATGTTTTCGAATGAGTGGCAATTAAGACCAGCTTTTTTTCTTCTTCCCTGACTTTAGCTTGCTTTCTCAGCTGTTCATGCTTTTAAAGACAGAATCCATTTAAGCTATTATATACAGCTTTGAGTGAAATCTCTTCTTATTTAGTCTTGAAAAAAATCATTAGTCTTTAGAGGCCTATAAATCATAAGATCCATTAGGGGTGAGACTCAAATCATGTTACTTCTTGGTTCTCAGCTGCTTATCCAACTCTGAAGGAGCCAAACTTTTGATGTAATACAACTAAATATATGCAGCTACAAGGGAGATAATCTTGCACCATAAATGATTTTGCACATCTCCATAAAGGCATGAAGAAGAGTACGCCTTTCATGAAATCCTTGTAGCAAATGCTCCTAATTTTCCGTAATCAAAAGGATTGTGAAGTTTTGATGCTCTCAGAGGTCCGAGTAGCTGGAAGATCAATTCTGCCTTTGCTCCATTTTGTGTTGGCTAAGTTGAAACGTTGCAAGGCTCCCAGCGATGACAATCTGCTCATTCAGAGTGCTGTCTGAACTGTGGGATCCTTCAGCAAACGCCCAAACCGAGTGACTAAAGYGCTCCCTGCCACTGATTATTTTCTCCAGCCTTCCTTGGGTTCAGAGTAAAGCAACTGTTTTAACCCCCCTGTTAAGCAAAACAATGTTTCCTTGGTCAGAGCCAGAGAAGCTGCCTTTGAGAGTTCGTTTTTCAGGGTAACTGAGGAGAGAGCATTTCCTTTTGCCTGTGGGAAAGTTATTCCCTGGAGCAATCCCAAGCCATTTGGAGGTTGCAAGTTTTTTTTGTTGTGGGTTCAGAGAAAGTTATTGGGAATGTGCTTGTATCCTGCTTAAGCAAAACCTGCCAGGTACCAACTTTCTCATATTTTTTGCCAGCAGCTAACTATTAAGTTGATAGTGAAGATGCTGTGGGGGTTATCCCCCCCATGGAGGACTTAAATGAGGCTGGAGGTGGGAGGAGGCATCTGTCCCTGCAAYACTTCCAGAAGAGTGGCAGTTTTTTTTCCTTCTGGAACTAATTCCACCAACTGTAGAAGGARAGGAAGATGGCTGTATGGCTTCTGCCTTTCACAGAGCTGCTTGTTTTTCTGTGGGGGTGTTGGATCTAATCAGAACAGTGATAGCATGGAGAAGGGAGAAGACAAAAGCGCTCAAGGAAATGTCAGACACAACAGGATGCGCCTGCCGGATGGTAGCTGAGTGACTTGCAAAAACATAAATGGCATGAATTAGTCTTTAACTCCTTTAATTCTTATGTGCTGCAAGTCAGTCTCTGTTGAGAGAAAAAGCTTGTGTTGGCATGGTCTTCCCATTTTCTCTTTTCCTAAGTGTGCACGTTGAGCCGAAACTTCAGTAGGTTTGGGTTTTTTTACTTCAGTGATTTCCAGTAACTTTAGGTCAATAAAATGTGGGGTAGAATTTTTGCTTTCAAATAAAGCTGACTGTAAGGGTAAGTTGTTTGGCTTCCAGGTGGCACATTGCTGCTGGGGTGTGTATGCTTGACCCTGGTTTGCATGAAAGAAAAGTGGTAGATAAACAYAAGAGTGGGATTTGAGAAGCCAGGACATTACACCTGGGATGAGTCCCGTCTTCATCACCAAGTCTGTCATCTCCTCTCAGCCATTGCCTTGTCTGTGTAATTCAGCTCTTTGCATGAGGATGTCTTTCCGTGTGTACGCAGCATAAAGGATGTTGGATTTCCTGGCCTGACTGCGTGTAGTAGCTTTGTTGCCTATATGTGACTAGTCTAGGTAGAGGCACTGGAAATACTTGTGTTCAGTTTGAATTTAGGGAAGCTGTAGTTTTTAAATATAAACCCAGTGTGCTGTAGTGGCAGGTGACTCCAGCCTGCCGCTTGCACTGCCACGTGCTGGTGTCCTGTGGGGGCTGTGGTGTTCCATCCMTTCCCAGGAAGGGAAGAGGGAAGCTGCCTGGTATGGGGTCACGCCACTCAGTGCTTCCAGGCCAGAGCTCTTGCATGATCTAGTTTTCACCCCTTTTCATGGATGAAGCAGTGTACGACACTGCTCTTTGGAAGGAACAGCTTGGGAAGACCTGAAGCCTGGTACAAKTGTTCTAAACTATGACCTAAGCATGCCCTAAAGGTGTGGCTGTGAGCCCAGTGCTCTGGCTCATAGAAGGGTATAGTGGAAAAAGCCAGGACCTGCCCTCCAAATAGGAGACTTTGGGTGTCTGACACCAGATGTCCTGACCGAAGTCAGTAGGAATGAAACTGCTGTGCTTCAAGCTGTTGCTTGGTCTGGTTGCAGTGGGTGCCTGTCAAGGCTCCTGCTGCTCAGAGTGGGGGGGACTAGACCATCAGAAGGCACAGTGGTAGCAGAGACCTARGAGAAGCTTCAGTTCCTTGTATCTCTTGGTATGAGACTTCCTTCAGAAATCAGTTCCTTATATCTCTTAAACTCTGTTAGTTTGCAGAACTATCCTGTATTGGCATTTAAATCAGTCCYGCTTCAGATAGACCCCAGGTGAGCCCATAAACATAACTAATGCATTTTGCAAAGTAGAGTTATGAAACCCTTTTTTCATCCCATTTCCAGAGAAGAGGCAGAAAACAAATAGAAAGAGTAGTTGCACCTGCTGCTGCTTCTCCTGAGATGAGCCAGCCTTCTACTGGCTCACGTTCCATGCTGATAGTTGCATTTTGGATGTCAGCAGTGTTCTGGGTAGGAATATGAGCACTCTCAGAATTTTATGGATAGAGACAACTTCCTCACTGAGTTAGATTTATGGGGTAGTGCTGATAATACCTGCTGGAGATTGGAGCTTGCGGTTTGCTAGCAGTGATGCAGAACAGCTGAACAAGAGGGCACTGGCTAGGGATGAGTTTTCACTGGGGAACAGTTCTGCAAGCTGCTTTATCACCCAGTGTTTTGTGGCATAGTTAACATGCTACCACGTGCAAAAAGAAATTGCAATTTTGCTAGAAATACAGTCAGCAGAAAATATTGYACGAGAAATGTGTGAGCACTGCCCTGTTTGGAATTACTGAGCTCTTCTGTTGCTTGCAAGGATGAAAAGGTGTGAATAACTGTCCTTGTCTGCCAGCATGGTTAAGTGCATTGGGCCTAGGGTTTGGTACAATATAGCTTTTGGGAAAATTGCCATAAATATTTTAAAATTTATTTATTGAGACATTTAAGTGAATGCACATAATGGTGCTGGTATTTCTGGAGATGGGATCAGAAGGAGGTTGTGCATCACTAGGTTTAAGAGGCACACAAGCTATTGTCTTGTCAAGCCTGAACTCTGTTGTGTGAACAAAAGTGCTTAAATATATTGCCTAAGCATAGACTCCAAGTGTTTAAATATATCGCTTAGGGCTTTGCAGAATAGGGTTCAGTAATGGTGTAAGTATCTTTTGTTGCCCTGAGGTGGTGAAGTTCCGTGCTCTGCAGACTTGGGATTCCATGTGTATCTGCTCCTGTTTGGGATGCCAGCTTTGCCCTGCTGTATTTCTCCTTTTCTTACACCTTGGGACCGGTCAGTGCAGCAGCTGTGTGTGCACCAAGACGAGCAGGAGGTGCAGGGTCTAGAGACTTGCTGAGGTAAGTGAAAGTTGAGATTCCGTGTTACAGGACCCAGAGACCTGGGGAGCAGTGTGGGTAAGTTGATGCGTCCATGTGATGTTGTCCATCCTGGCTGATTTATCAGGTTTGGACTGGGGGCTTGGAGAACCAGAAGCAGCAGCTGTTTCAGACTCTGTGTAACAGCCAGGCCTCTGCAGGAGAAGTCTGTAGGAAGAGGTGCCTTTTCTGGGCAGGTTTGTTTCAGGGTATAGGCAAAAACAGGAGTTTTAGATCTCTTTTCCATYAGCGTCTGGAAGAGCACACCAAAAAGGCCAACTCTGTTTGACCTGAATCCGGACCTCCYGTCAGCCAATCCTTTTTACAAAATTGGTCAGTGTATCAGGCAGCCCAGAGAAAAAAAAACACAGAAAGGACTTAAGAATAACTGAGCTCATGGTGAGATAAAAATTTCTCAGAGCCTGGATTATGGAAGGATCCGGTTATTTGTAAAATATATAAGCAGATTCTCTGGCTCGGCTGCAGAGGCTCAGCAGTCGTGCTGGAGGATTTGATTGTGTGCTCAGCCCATCCTGCTGCTCTCCCAGGTACGGCTGAGTCTGGAAATTGAGGTTTAAGGCTGATGAAAACTTGTGTATTAAATGTTATAAATTAACTGTACTTTGGAAATTGCAATTATAGGCTTTTTGGAGGAATCGAAGACTCTCTTATTTCTGGTCTAAAGGGTTGGTTTTGCTTTTCCCATCATGTTATTTTTCTGGAATTAGAAGGACGTTTTTGCTTCTGCTTTTCCTCATRTATCATCTGATGTCAGGAAGGTGAATTGCTTCCTGCAATAAACCTCTGTATTCATGGAAGAGTTATGGGTATAAAGTGCAGTATCATGCTTTATTTTTTCCCTTACAGTAAAAATATTTAATGTCTTATAAAATGGTCCATCAAGATAAGTGATATTCTGGTCTCTTTACTCTTGTGATTAAAAGATCTTTTTAAGGATATTTGTATGTCTCAGTACATGTTGGAGTCCCAGTACTTTCAGTTGTTTATAATGGAGGTTAGGTTGGTTAAACCTGAGATCTGGCATCTCATGATGATGGATACTCAAGCTGAAATCTGATCATCGAGAGAAGGTAACACAGTCTGTGAAGTGAGTTGCTCTTTTTTGGCAGCAGGTGTTACCAAGCTGCTTTCCTGTGACTTTCACGTATTCAGCTTCTCAAGAACCTGTTTCCTTATTGAGGACAGCTTTGGTGTGGAATCCTCACCTCCTCCCACCAAACACAGGGCAGACAGAAGTCATTGGACACATGAGCATTTACAGTTGTCTTGTCTGTCTAGGACTGTATCTTTTACATTGTGGCTAATCATTTTAGTTACAGCAGAGGACTGACTTAATTTTCTATGGAAAGGGAAAGCAGGCAGCTGGGATGCAGTATAAAGGCAGGAATTGCAGTTATGGGCTGCCAGAAGTCATTGTCTTTTTGTGTTTGTGGAAGTTTGTGTTGGGCTCTCTTACAGGACTTGAGAGTTGTGCTTTCTTTTGGGATTTATGGATGCTGAAGAGTACATTGTGTCCCAAGGGCATGACCTGGGCTAGAGTAAGTGATCCTAAAATCCGCAATGTGCTAGCTGGTAGGAACCAATCTTGGATGTTTGGAGAAGTGAGGAGCAGAACACAGGCTTTTTAGCTCATGTGGACAGCATTCTTTTATTTTACAAGTTGTTTTTCATCTTTTCTTGAGCAGCTGAGATGAAATATCCCTTTCTGTTAAGGACAAAAGCAAAACCCTTCACTTTAGTGCAGGTACCAGGGCTGGGATGTACTGCAGTCACTTATTGCATCACTTGGCTTTGATCCTTGGTTGTGGTATAGGAGTGCACAGTACAACTCAGGAAGGTGTAGTGGTGAAGTGTTTTTAAGTCCCTGGTCTAGACTGACGCCGCTGTTGCTGGCCCAGAGTAAGTTGAGATCACTCCAGGCTGCRAGGGCTGTCGAGCTCTTTGGGGTCACCTGCAGTGGTCACATCCCAGACGCCTCTTCCTCACCGCCTGCTCCCCCTCCGTGGGTGTCTCCCAGGCAGGGAGACTGGAGGAAAATTTTCTGGGAGGAATGTCAAAAAGATGCCTGTTTCCTCCCTGCTTGAAGATTGGGATTCTCTTACCAGCTTTTATTTTCTACATGTTTTCCTGTTAAACGAGCAGCCTTTTTGAAGGCTCCGCTGCTCCTTGGGCTGGGAGCAGGGTGAGTGTCTGCCTAGCAGAGATTTTGTGGTAAAATTTATTGTTGCTGTACTTGAACACTAACCTGAGTGATTTTTCCCCTTCTCTCGTTAAACAAGCTTCCCCCCCCCCCCCCAATGGAAAATTTCAACTTGTCCTCCACTTAACCATAGTTCAGGCTTTTCCAGGAAAATGGAATGAATCGGTAATGCTTCCCTGTTTTGTTTCTTGTATGCTTAGCTAATCGTATTATTTTTATTGTGGTTTTGATTGCATAAAGGCCTTCTTCTGGCGTAATTTTCTACATAAGAGAGGACAGCCAGGATCTCTAATGTGGTGCCTCTCCCTCAGGAGCTGTATTATCTCCAGACCTTCAGATTTTGGAAATCACGTCTTTAGGAAGAGGCTAAATCTGAACAAGGACAGACAATTCTTAGAGTGTGGTGTTCTACTATGGACTGAGGGGTTTTGATTCAAGTGATGTGCAGGGATGAACATCCAGGAGCACAGGATGACTTTGAGCTTACCCTTTTGGCAGCAGGGAGAGGCAGCTTTCCTCCACAGCTCCCAGGCAGCCTCTTGGTGCTCTTCGTCTCCTTTGCYGCCACTCACTCTCCTTGCGGATCCCAGCACTGTCCTGGAGGTTTGTTCTTAAYTGTTTCACCTTTCACATAGACTTGATGCTCTCTAGATTGATGTCTGGAAGCATGGGTTTAAAAATCAAATAGCAAATGACTGCACTCTAATGGATGTTATTGCACTAGACATTATGTTTTAGAAGTCACTGTGGTTAAGTGGAGTATCTCTGGAATCTTGTTTTTATCAAGACATTTATGTTCCCCTCTAATTTTTGTGGAAAGTCGTTCAGACGTTTTCCAGATTAGAGCATAATGGAACTGCTAGCTATAAATGTTCAGAGGAATCCATTACACATGCTGATTTAGTGGTTAGTCACAATTACTTTGGAGCTACAGTGTCAARTTTAACACCAACCTTCAAAACCACGTATTGTGAAATCTGGTCATCGTTCCTATGAGATGTTCCTCCAGCCTCTCAGAGAAGAAAAAGACATTTTGTACAGCAAGATATAAAAGCAATTTGAAGGGGACAGTCTGATGCTGGAGGAACAACTCAGTGTAAGAAGCAAACCAGCAGGCAGCTTTTCCCTGTAGAGTTTTAGCCTTTTTCTTTCTGCTTAATTAAAGTCCAGAAGACTGGTGATGGCAGTGTGTTGGTGTGCTTATTACCACTCCTGCTGGAGGTGCAGGCAGAGGCAGTGACTGCTGGAGCTGGAGCAGGACAGTCCCATGTGCTGCAAACCCGTGTCTCCTTCCTACAGCATCGCAGGGTGCAGGGCCCTCGCTGCTCTGGGACAGCAGAGAGATGGTCCCCTCGAGATCAAAACTGATATTTCTGTTAATGGTAGTGGAGATGTTCCTGCAGGTTCTTCAGAGAAGGCACCACAGGCCGTAGAGCTGTATTTAATAATTAGAGCAACGTTTGCATAACCCAAGTATCAACAGACATTTTCGCTTACCGTGACTATATATAGGTGTGGGTTTAAAAATCAAATAGCATCTGCTTTAACCACTGCCTGCGAGTGGAAGCTGTTGCCCCACTTTTGCTTTCGAAACACCATGTTTTCCCTGAGATAACTCCCTGCTTGTTGCAGTTGGCTGTGTGTTCCCGCATCCGACACAATGGGAGTGGTGTGCAGTGTCTTGAGCTGCACTTTCTCTGACCTCCTGGGGTGGGAATTATTGCTCTGAATTGAGTGACCTGCATCTTGCTGAGTGTTTTTTGCTGAAAGGAGGCTTATGACCTGCAGGACTGTGTGTTCCCTCGCTCTCAGCTTGTAAGGTGAAAGTGAGTTCATCTGAAGGTTGTTGTAGCACTTTGTCTTGGGTTTTAAGTCAAGGGTGGAGGTTGTCAAAATGAAATTAACCTGAGATTTAGAGGATGAGCCAGTAAATCCCTTTGAATTTGTGTGACTTAGAGTCTCAGAACAAAATTTGGCTTAAGGGATGAACTTGTGCAGTTGGGCATCCTGAAGCTCTTTGCCTTTGTAGTCCAAGAATATTTGTTTCCACAGTGGCTAATGCTAGATATGCTCACAGGATACCTGAAAGTGCTTCACTATCAATTTTTTAATAGCAATAATTTAATACTACATTTTAAAAGAACATTATTTGGTATTGTTAAAACTTGGCCTTAGATTGGAGTTTCTTCTTGATACCTGCGGGAGATATTGAAATTCTAGGTTTGTGCAAGCTTGAAAGGGTCAGTGCTCTGATCGATAGCTGAGTTTACTAGTAAAGCTTTCTAAAATCTTTAGGAATTTTCAGCTAATTCAGGTCAGATCCCCCTTCTTACCAGCTGCCCAGACATTAGAACAGTTTAAGACCTGTGTAAGACACAGATCATGTAACCCTCTTATTCCTTTGGGTTTAGAATATTACTTTTGTTCATGAGCACAAGGTAAGCTTTTAGAAGAAGTAACATTAGAGGCCTTCAGTTTTGTGTTGAAATTAGTTTTCTGGGAGTTAACAGCAAGGTTGCAGGGAGTGTGAACTACCTGGGGAAGGACTTTTTACTGGCTGTTGTGCCTTCGGCAGCTCATYCTCAGCTTGCTCCTGGAGGCATCCATAGGGCATTGAAAATGTCAAAGCAGACGCTGTGCCCTGGGGTGCTGCCAGGTCTGATCTTGATTTGATTCCAGAGCTGCCTGGTCTGGCTGCTGCGGAGCCGAAATCTGCACACTCCCCATTGCGTGTGCCCTGGACTTGGCAGGGGGGATGCTTTCGTGGCCCAGCTCGTCCCTGTTAGAGACAATGGTGCTCATCCCGTTGATTGCATGAAGAGCCCCCTTCCCTGGAGAGGCTGCCTGCCAGGAAAGGAGATAATTCATGCCCTGCATCAGCTCTGTCTTAAATTGGTTGAAGAATAGGATCCGGTTAGCTTTAATGATAAGAGCGGGGATTTTGCAGCATCAGCTCCTTTCCACAGTGTTAATACTGGGACCACAAAACTCATAGGAGTTGTATGATGGGATGAGAGGTTAAAAGCCARTGTAATACCCACCAAATGCTCCAGCCTTACAAAGAAATGTCACTGCATCCTCCTTGGATACTCGTAATTAGTAATTCCTGATTTGCCCCGGCACTTCGGAGTGGTCTGCTGGGAGGACAAGCCTGTGAGCTGCACTTGGMTGCCTGGTTAGGGCTGTTAAACCAGCGTGCTGTTCCTGACATTGTTCATTTTTAGAACCGGGTTTCCACGTCTTGCTCTAACTGTTACCTTTAGCAGTTTTCTGGGCTTCATTTTGGTGATGGGAGAGCATTTTGTGATCTCTGAAGCATTCAGAAGTGCAGCGGCRTATGGCAGTGACAGTACATAAACCAGAACAATAGTATTGCTTTCTAAGTGTATTTTTTAAACTGTTTTTTTCTTTTAAACTAATTCTTCGTGGCAGCTCAACTGAGCATATGTATCATTGCTAACATTTTCTTAAAATCAAATCCGGTACCTACAGGTTTTTTTACTGTTGCTTTTAGAGGACTAATTTATTTTTTTCTTCCGCAGTAGACTGTGTTCATCTTGCTCTCATGACTTTTTTCCTGTTTAATTGCTTTAGTATTGCATTGAGTTCTGCTTTCACTTTTTAATTGGCGATCATAACGCGTCCATGGTGAAAAAGAGGGAATTTCACTGTGGAATTGAAGGCAGAGATTTGGACCACTGTGTTTTCATTTAATGAGGAAGGTACTTAGTACTTCTCTTCAAACTGTACCTCTTACACCAAGTGGTGTCTGCTTAAGTGAAGCCTATCAGATATATAATACACACTTAACTCTCTTTAAAGAATGATAAATTAGGGCATTGATGGCAACTAATCAAGACTTCATGCCATGGCACAGCCAAGGAGGAAGGGTGGTGCCAAAGTCACGTTAGGTGTGGGCTGCTGTGGGTGGTAGGGATGTGGCCAGAGGTGCCTTTGCTTCTCTGGCTTTTGGGTGGGTGAGTGAGAAGAGTCTCACCTTGGCTGATGGACAGCTCTGTGCCCTCTTCTGTGCCCATGGGCTTTGCATGGCAAGCTGGGCAGCCTGGCCTTAAGGCTGCAGTAAAATGAGTATAATTGAGATGATTTCAAGGTTAGAAATTTCTTCTTCCCGTTGAGTTGGGATACCCCTGCCAGCCTTGTATTCCTCATGTGTGAATGCTTAAATGCAGCTTTCATGCATTTTCTTTGCTCTGGTCGTTCTGGGAGCTGGCTCAGTGTAGATCTACACCTGACACTGGGCAGCAAAGCTGCTGAGACTTCTGGCCCTGCRTCCTGCTTAAACAACCCAGCCAGTTTTGTTAGCAGATGAACACTTCAGCTCTACTGAGTTAGTGTATAAATAGCTTTTATTATAGCAGTTCAGCCTCTATAAATGCTGTAATGTCTTGTCTGTGACGGTTCCTGCACTTAACATTTTAGGGTTCTTAGGGTATGGCACAGACTACTATTGATTGCTTCTTATAGGTGCCTGTAGTTAGCATAAAACAGGAAAGTACAACTTGAGCTGTGGGCACTTGTTTATAAATATCTCGGAGCATCCAGGAAGCCTTGGAAGGCTCAGTTTGTGCCCCTCGGTGTGGGACTGTGAACTGAGGTCACCCCAGTGCCTSGACTGGGGGGGTTCAGAGCCAAACCCTCCAGTCCTGCCACCAGCAAGCACCGTGCACCTGGAGCTTGCTGCCTGGGTAAGGAGACATGAAGGAACAGCGAAGCAAGTTGTACTTTTGCATAGTAACTGCGAGTCTCATCCTGCCACCTGCCCAGGCATTGTGGCTTTGAGGTCACATTGATGCAAATGCGCTGTGCTGAGTGCAAGGAGAGCATCTTTCCTGCCACTTCACCCTTTTGAAATGCATGCCACACGGGCCTGGAATTCAGCTTAATCAGAGGCAGGAATGTTTGTACCAAGATTGGCTGATGTATTTATTTTACCCAGGATTAATTTATAAACTCTACCTGGAGAAGTTTGATTAGCATTATAAATCTGACGTGCAATGGATACTGAAGGAACTTGAGCTTGAAAAAAAGGAGATGGGAAATTAGAGGGAGAAATGGGATTTAAATTGCAAGGCTGCCTATGGTCTTGGAGGAGCTGGATAAAGTCATGTCCCCTGAAAAAATTAGCCTATGTGGAATTTACTTSTTTTATTTATTACAGGTATTCAAAACATGCTTAAGCCAGCATCTGGACATGACTTAACGGTTTAGAGGTGATAACGATAACAGTACTTATTTTTAGTTGCAAAACTACACGACATTTTGTTCCCTAATATGACCCATGGAAATAAATGTGTAAATCCCAATGGGCAGCTGTGATTGTGGTTTTCATTTTTGTGATGCACAAGATTTTCAGCCAACATTAGGACCTGACTGATGAAACCATGCCCACGTGAATGCACATCTGTCCTGCCAGCCAGATATCTATCAAATCCTTGGTCAAGCTTCTCATGGCCGCCCTGGTGATATTAGTAGAGCTGCTGCTTGCAGAATTTATTTCTACAAAGTCCATAACACTGGGATTTTCCTCCAAGGGCAGACAAATGGCTTAGGGGACAAAGGGAGATCTTTTCCTGAAGAGTGGTGACCGGTATTGATAAAGTTTATTATTGAAATGGTTTGTAACTGCAGACCTGTTTGAGGGCAGGGGATATTTCTACAGAATAAGAATTTTTTCTGTGTGTTATTCCCAGAGTGTTGCTTCTTGCAGCTGCCTTTAGGATTTGAGAGTCATAGGGGAAGGTACTGGTCTGATTTTTTTTGTTTCATTTGCTTTCCCAGCTGTTCCCCACTCCGTGCTAACTGGGTCTTGTGACCTAAATGGACGCAGTGCGTGGATGAAAGAAGGCAGCTAGAGAGAGGGGAAGAAGTGAGGAAATATTTCATGAGGCAGTTGAAGTGAATGATTTTGCTGATTGTTGAGGTGGCAGGCAGCCATCTGCTCGCTCTCCGCATCCCTTCCAGCTGACCTTAGCTGTGTTCTTGGTGAGTTTCTCCTAGGGCCCGTCACTATGGAGAGGGAAGACTTTCACCACAAACAGATTCACAGGAGGTCACTCCTTTGTCTCAGACCTTCCCTCTCTGGTACCAGGTTGCTAAAGCCGCCCTTGCATCATCTGTCCTTATCCCAGAGCAAACGTTAATGGCCCCAGCGTCTCTGTGCTGCTGACGCAGACAGAGGGTCCTTGAAAGCAAGGCAGTGACAGTGCAGAGCTGGCATTTTCCACTAGGTCTGCTAATTAATTAAGGTCACATGTCCCAGCTATTAGTTTGGCCATTGCTTTTCTCCGTTAAGCAGACAGTGAAATGCCAGGGAAAGGGAAAGAGGGGTTCTCCCCTCCACAGAGCACCACTGTAACACCAGGGTGATGGTCACAGGGAGCTGCTGAGCTGTGGGTACGCCAGCCTGTTGATGGAGCAGTATCCTTTGCTGCTCCAAAAAGGAGAATTTTGTTTATGTGGCAGTAAACTATGAGAAATTTTGCATCAGGGAGTGTTTCCCTGATTTTTCTAAGGGTCTGCTATGGTGAAGGCTTGCTAGAGAGAGAGGTGTTACTAGCTAAGCTTTCTGTGTGCATGCTGGCAGTGCTGAGAAGCAGGCTTTAGTATTTTTAAATAAGCAATCATTGCCTCTCTTTAAAAAAAAAAAAAATTCTTTTAATCAAGACTTATTGTTAATGTGGAGGACATTCCAGTGCAGAGTACGTCACCGCTGCAATTGTCTAGACAGGTTACCCGTGTCCCTGTTAAGCAACCTCATTATTTATTTATAGTTATTTATTATAATAAATGTGATTGCCTGCAGTAAGACGCGAACTCCACCGAGTCATATTTCAGATCTCACAGCTGTGTTGGTTGAATTTTCAGAATAAATAAAACATTTGCAGCCGCAAATAGAGCGGCTTCTTTGACTCTCGGGTGGCTCCAGTCAGTGCTGTTCCTGGTAGAGGTGCAAGAGGAGGAGATGCTCAATTTTGGGGAGGAGGAGGAGGCATCCTTCAAGTCCCCGTGCACTGCCTGACCTTGGATGATGTCCTTGTGGGGTACAGGAGCTGGTGGAACTTGCTGTCATTGCTGACTTCAGCAGGGCTAGGATAGTACCTCAGGTGCTGCATTTAGATGCTTTAAATGGAAAACACCCAGTCTGTACAAGAAAATGGAGGCTTTATGGATTTGGTGTATTATCACAGGGATCGTGTTCTCTGCTGCAGGCCCATTGACTTTGGTAAAGTTACTTAAGATTTGCCTCTGTCAGRGGCTATGATGAAAATTTGGTGTGTGTTTTTTCCCTGGAGTTTTGTTGTGTGGCAGGAGCTTGCCAGCATCCCGACAACTCAGGTTTTCTGGAAGAAACCAGAAGCTTGCAGGTATCTGACTTCTGTCCAAAGGGAATGACTTCCTTTTTGACCTGTTATCCAAAATCCAGGTCCTCTGAGCTGTCTGGCCAAGGAGGGGAGGTTGTCAGTGAAGCTGGAGATCAACTCAGGAGAGAACTGACCAGGGGAAACAGTGTCCTTGCTCACCCTTTCTGATTGATGTTCAAGCTAGAAATGGTCCTTGCTTTTTCTCTCCTTGGAATCTTGGGTCTGCATCTTCTGGGTGCACTCTGGCTGCTGTCTTGGTTGTTAAGCCTCTTTCAGAAGCTTTGCAAAGTTCCTCTGCATGGATTCCACCAAGTTTTGGACGTGTGCTACTTGCATGTGCCTGTCCTCTTGGGTGTGTTATGATTACTTCAACTCCTTGGCTCTGGGGTCAAATATTTATCCTAAMTGAGGTTTATCCATCATACCCATCTGTTTGGTGAGGTGGGGGCCAAGCCATATGCAGAAGATAACCTTGTACGCTGCCAAGGAGTGGTGGAAAGCTTATCCAGTGGTGTATTTTATATATATGCTGAGTGGCAGGATTATGTATAGTAGATCTGTGTTGGTAAGGTTGGTCTGATGGCAACATCTGGTCAAAATGGTTGAGCTTGGCTAGACATATGTTTTCTTTCCTATAGAACTTAATTTTATTAAAGTATGAAAGAACATTAAGTTTGGAATTTTATGAAGTTACTTGAGGGAATTGAAGTTAGTTGTTCCCTGTAGCATTTGATAAAATACACAAAGGCCAGAAGGAATGAATGATTCACGTCTCGACTGTCAGCTGTGGTAGAAAAATGAGGTGAAGCTGAATTCGTGATATAAAAATCTGTTCATCAGCACTGGAACTTGTCAAAACATAATTTCATCTTGTTAATTTTAGTGAGTTATTGACTCAAAAGTAAATCATAAAGATTTGTAGAAGGAGAGCAAAACGGTGTTTTACAGTAAGTGCTTATTTTTAGCTTGATTTTTTTTTAAAGGAAGATTTCATAAAACTTCCTGCTGCTGTAAAGTTAACATGTTCTTGCTCCAGTAACGCCTGCCTGATTGCAGAATTTGAGGTTTAATCATGCACCATCAAATTCTATTTTCAAATTTAGAGTTAAAACAGTCTTTCAGGCTTAAGTTAACATGCTCACTTTCATTTCAGTGCACACAGTGGCAGATAATTATTGTGTGTGCTGTATTTCTCTCATTAATAGGTTAGTATTACAGCTTCTGCCAGACCACAGATAATTGAGGGATACTTCAAGTATGACTTAAAAAAAAACAAAAGAAAAGAAGTTCCAAGGAGTCCTATGCAGTGAGGTGATGAGTGTCTGCAGCAGAGACCACGTAAATGACTTATGTGCCCAGATCCGCTGATAGTCAAACATAAAACCTGTTCAAGCTTGTTAGCTAATCTCATCCATAGAACTAACTGCCTATTCTTCATAGATGTTAACCCAGTTATACTAACTTTTTAAGGTAAAAAACCCACAAAAGTGGAAAAATTATATTTGAAAAGGGAATAATAAATGAGCCTTCCTGCTGTAATTAAACAGTCCATTAATTACATGGACCTGTGGACTGATTCAGACACTGTTGCTGTTCACCGTGTGCAACTGGCTGTGTTCAACCACTGCACTGAATGTGGTTGACCAGCCACATCCTAAGCAAGCTGGTGGGATGGRGACTTTAAAATTTCTATGCCAGTGTTTGCATGCAGCAGGTGGACTTGTAAGAGAGGGGAAGAAATAGGCTGGCTGTGGGGAGGATGTACATGGAGGGAAGGAGTGCTTGCAAATCCTCTTGTGTCATTGACTTAGATGAGTATGTGTCTAGTAATAGATGCAAGTAGTGCAGCATTTTAGATCTGGAAATTCCTCTAGGATCCCTGGATGAAAAATATTGCCATGAATTACTTATAAGTACTTTTTCTGGAACCCTAATGAAATAGCAAAATTTGAGTGGTTTGGACTGTTCTTGGGCAGCATGGGTGTGCCGTGACCATCCATCCTCCTACTGTCTTCAGAAACACTCTGCAGCAGAATATGCATACGGGTCCAAAAAGTGGTAGGATGTGGAAAAAGTAGTGCTCATCTTCAAAACTGGCATGGCTGTTAAGGTCCCTCTGCAATGCAGATTTTTTTCAAGTGGTCTTCGCTTTTTTTTTTTTGACTGTTAAAAAGCAGTGAAGTCTTGGGATCCAGCTGGTCTTCCCATCGCTTTTGGAAGGTGCTCCAAGGTGTGTGATGGTCCCACCTTCAAAGAGACRTCAGTCGATACAGCAGAGCCCAGGACAAGCAGGTCTGTTGGCAACATCAGCAGAGACCTAAAGGAGCTTTTCCTTTTTTCTTGAAAGTGTTCTTGTAGAAGAAGCAGAGCTGCTTTTGAGGTGCTTTTCTTTAACTGTAAGGAAGATCATGCTATGGAAGAAAGCTTGGAGGCTGGTTGTTTTGCTTGGCTTGTGGATGGTGTGGGTGGCTTGGAGGGGGGATTCAGCTCTTCCCAGCAGAACTGGGAGATGGCAGTTGGGAAAGGTGGGAAGGTTTTCCTGCATCTGAAGCCAAACAGCTGGTTTAGTAGAGAAGCAGGAATGGAGGAATATATTGATGGAGATGCAGTTGAAATTGCTGGCTAGGAGAAGAACCTTTGTCCTCAGSTCTTTGAGTGGATATCAGCAGGACAAAATTCCTTTGCAGAGGTCGAGAAATGTGCTGTAATTGAGTTGTGCAATGAACTGTCCCTGGGTGGAAGCTGCTGCRTGTGGCTGGGTAGGGAAAGGCTGTTCTTTAAATCTTACACAGAAAGAATCAGCAAACCTTAGATTCAGGCTGGCTGTGAGGATCTCATGTGGTTTGTTAAAAGCATGTTTGATGAGTGTAGAGATGAAGGGAAGATGGGGAAACAGCCGGAGAGACAAGTGCATTGGAGCCTGGGAGAGAAAAGCCCGTGTGGAAGGTGAGGGCAACAAGCTGGTGGAGTGCGGGAGGTGGGCTGGGAGTCACAGGTACACGGGGTCATCGCTCTGGGCGCACTGCTGCTCCTCAGTGCTTTGCATTTCTGATGACAGATGTGGAGAACTAATGTGTTGTTTTGCCAAAAGAAACAAAAATCATAATATTTTGCTTTTGAGGATGCAGGGTGCTTTTACAAAAAGCTGGAGGAAAGGCAAGTGTTAAACAATGAGGGTCGTTTGACCCACTGATGGTATTCTGCTTGTTCCCTCCCAYTGGTTTGCTGAATTTTAGTAGGGCTTTAATAAATGATGAAGAAGAAGATACTGTGATCAATTTGCCTTGCAGTTACTTGGGAGCTGATTTCTGGTGGTGGTGACTGCAACTGGGGTGGGCAGACATTAGGAGAAGGAGCCTTTAGCAGAGAGATACTCCTTGGAAAACCAAATCAACCTCCCTAGCTGTAACGAATTCTTCCTTCCTATGTCCTGCTTTCAACCTCTGATTAAATTCTGCTTATTTTTAAAAAGAAGGTGGCTTCTAAAAGAACTTGATGGTGTGTTAGTGAAACCACTTGGTGTTGGGTGTTTCTRCTGTTTCGTTTAGCAGTGCTTTTGTCAAAGAGATTCTGTGATTTCCTGTTTCATATTCTACATAGGAGTTGTAAAAGTAGGGRGAATTGTTCACTGCTTTCCTGTTAGCTTGTAACGTTCATGCAGTTGGTATTTGGCAGGATCTTCAATATGTATAATTATTGAAGAAATATTSTTGAGTGGCAGGTGAAGAGCTGCAGTAGTAATTTAGGGGGATGCATTTCTTCCTTCTGCTTTTGGTTTAGTTCCTTTTTTGGGGCCGGGGGGGGGRGTGTGTGTTTTTGTTGGTTTGGTTTGGTTTGGTTTGGGGTTTTTTTTTCCCTTGGTGTTAAAATCAATATTGAATAAGTGCTGTTTTGAAAAAAAATTGACATTCAGGTGTCCAGAACCAGTAAACAACAGACAGCAGTTGAAATGGTCCGAACATGGCTGGGCAGAGGAAGGAGATCATTCATCACGCTCCCAGTTCGTTAGAGAGATAATGTTGGAGGAAATTAAAGCATGGTGCAGAACTGCTCAAGGGTGCTTCTCCTGCACCGTGCATATGCTCACACTTTATTTGCCATTATTCTGCTGTAATGTATGTTTGGCTGCTAGCAAGCACATGAAAATCTAATATCAGGCTCAGACTGTGCCTCCTTTATTTATAAACAGCTTTTCTTTTGCTTTACGCTGATAGAGCATGATACAGAGACATCTTGCCATAGACTTTGTCAGTAAAAGGTGCCAAAAATGAAGAGGAAACATTTTATGTGATTAAACAACTGAGACGTTCTGACAGATGTTTGCCTGACAGAGTTTGCAGAAAAAGCAGCAACTCTCAGATCTGGTTAGTGCTTGTGTGTGTGTTTGTGCCCCAAATTCAGGGGGAGGTGTTAACAGCTGGCTGTGTCACACAGGCTCCTGGAACCCCTTCCTGAGTGTTGTAAGCACCTCTGAGTGTGCTTGGTGTGGGCTCTGTTCTTGGTGCTAAGCTACYTGCAAAGTCCTTCCCCATCCCAGTCCCAACAGCTTTCTCTCCTCTCCAGTCTTCCTTCTCTAAAGATTTCTTTTTCTTAGCACCACTGCTTTTGTTTTCTGGCTTCTGGCTCTGTGTTTCTTTCTTGTACTTCAGGAAGTTTTTGCTYTTTTCAGTGAGGGTTTTTAACGTAGATCTTGCCAAAATCACAGTGAAGGTACTGGTTTTGACCTCTTAGCCCCAGCTGAATGTCCTTCCACTTTAATTCCCAACCAGATGTTTGTGTGCTTCTAAGGGCAATTTATGTTGGGGCTTTGACAGTTTTTGACTGTTAAAACAGCTTTAATTTGAAATTTGAATTCAAGATAAAACAGCTATGGCTTTTGAAAAATTGCAGTTGGTTATTTCGTATTCTCATGTAGGTGGCAGAAAGGCCCTAAATATTTTGTAGTTGGAGAAGTGATAAAAATGGATTCRGACCTGTCCAAGCTAGTCTGTTTGGGTTTTTTTTCTCAGATTAATAGAGCAGGATGGATCTTTTTGTGGTGTGTAATTAAGGTGGAAATTTGTTTTGAGTCAGACTGCAAAGGTGTAATCCCCTTCAGGGATTATGGTACGTTTTGCATGTCACCTCCAAGTGCCTATCCAAGGATTCAATGGATGCTTTAACCCTGCTGCTATCTATAGCACTTTGGAAAGTATTCATTGATAAAAATGGATTTTACCAACAGCTTTGCAAAGACTTGAAGGAAAGCAGGGATGCCTGGGAGAACATGGAACATTATTGCCTAGGGAGACATTGTGATTCTGGCAACTGCAATGATGAAAAAAAGACACCTACCTTGTGTGCCAGCAGTACTCTTAACTCATTTGGGGTTGAGTTCAACCCCAACAGCGAGTGTGCATTTGCTTTTCCAGACCAGCTCTCTGCTCKTAAACAGCTGGTTGTGTTGGAGTAAACCAATCATGGTTTGCCGTTAAATCTTAATTAGTTACCAAATAGTAATGTGTTACATTACCTAGTCTCATTTGCATGGGGTCGAGGGTAGCATGAAGACTTTGTTGGTGTGTGGTTAAGAGGATTAGATGTGGGTCTGCAAAGGTGGGGGCGGATGATGTGGAGCTGGSGTGGTGAAACAGCATCTGCTGTAGCACTGCTTATGCCATAAATACTTATTTAAAATAACCCCCCGCTTTATCCTGCTGTGTTTGAGTTGAAGGAAGCACATTTATTCCTTTTGACTCAGTTGTGAAAGAATGCTAAATAATTGCTTCATCCTACCAAAGGCTCTTGGTGAACAGGGTGGAGAGATAACATAAAGGCTAAATAAGTGTAAACGGTTTAAGCGTTTCTAATTTATGGCACAGCGCTCACAGGGGAATATGCTCAGGAAGACCTGCAGCATCTTTCCTATTGAATGAACGGATTAATGATGGCAAAGTCTGCGTRTTAGGGACATGCGTGAGGTCACTCCTTGTCGTTGGCCGTAGGAAATACTTCAGCCGGAAAAGCCACCGTTTCCTTGCGGCTGCTTTGGATTCTGCTTTTACAGTTGAGAGAGCAGACTCTTTTTCTGGGATAGTTTTGGAAAATATTTAATTAAGCGGCTCTAATGAGGGGCCATTATAACTGCAAACGGAATTATTGTTATCATCATTTCAGCTGTTAACATTTTAAGGGCAGTTGTTCACAAACTGTTCCGTAATTAGGGCCCAATTCACTGTGGAAAAATTGTGGCTGGGCTGCTGCTGCAAGTGTAACATGGAAAGGAACATTTGAAAGGAAGTCATTCTTCCTAGGATGTGCAGATGTACAGTGGACACATGGACCCATCGCTTCTCCACATAACCTAGTCTCACCCAAGTCCAGGCTGCAACAGTTCAGATCCCAGAGGTGCCTTGGGTAGCTGTGCCATATGCACAATAGGCTTATTCACTTTCACGAGTCCTGTGAAATTGTCATGGTCCTTTTATAGGTGTTCAGTGCAGAGGTTTGGGACAGAACTGTGGAAATTCGTACTTGTGGCACAGCTGTTGTAATGATCACAGTCTATGGCAGTTCTGCAAACTTAGAGGTATTGTGATATTAATGGCCAGGTGAGCCTTTGAGCCKCCTAGGAAATTAAACAGCACGAGGAGGGGAAAAGCGCAAATTACCTCTCTGTTCTTGGTAAGAAACAGCACCTTACACAGCTTGATGCAAATTGTTTCTAGTTAAGGAATGTCTTAAAATGCAACTCTGCAGGGTTGCTCAGCTGTAGCTATAGTTAGAACTGCAACTATAGATAGCATTAAATTTATTTAAGTGCTTATGAAGTGAAGTTCACCATTTCCTCCGAGACTTATTTTAGAGCAAGTCTAGCGGAATTTTTGAGCAGCTTTGTGCACCTCATGTTCAAGCACGTTCATACTGCTGAGGCTGGGCAAGCTAACTCAGGGCTCTGTCAGTGTCTGGCTGAGTGGGTRGTGTGCTTCCTTAGCCTGGTTTGGGATGGTCCTGCAGAAGCTGTGTGGTTGTAGCAGCCTTCCTGCTGCGCCTGGTGGGGTGGCAAAGCGTGGCTGGAGCACGGGGTTCTGCTTCCGTGGGGAACCATGTCCGGTGTTAAAATAACTTAGTGTCAATCTCATGCTGAGAAACCCCAGTTCATGTGGTTTTGCTTTCTGGATTAGAGCGTATTCCGCAACTCTCGATCAGTAAATCCTCTTTCTAAGCAAGGGAGAAAGAGCTTTAGCTCAAGAATGGGGCTTGGTGGTAGCACGGAGGAGCTCTGGAAAATGCTGGGTGCCCCATCTAAGCCCTGAGACCCTGAATTTTCTTGTATTTACTCCAGCTTAAGTAAATGTCATCTCTCCTGAGAGCAGATGGATACCTTTTGTTGGATCTGGGCAGGGCTTTTTCCAGGTAGCAGTGGTTTGATCGTGGCAGAGGACATGGTACAAAGTCATTAGTGCTCCAGAAGATGTGTTGTCAAGTGGCTGTGGTAGTGGTGGGAGACCAGGGTGTTCCTATCCAGTGGCTCTGTGGGGGCACATGGCCTATTGTTACAGGACCATCCCTTGGAAAGTGGGCCTAGGGGTTGGGGTCAGGGACCCTAGATGGGTTTCTGGACTGAGAGCTGGTTTCTTGCAAAGCCCTGCTGTCCTGCGGAGCAGCTTTCCTGTTTTACAGGGAGGAACCACAGATAAATGAGAGTTCTTTGGCACCGTGTTGGAGCTATGGGAGAGCCATGGAAGTAAAGTGCTGTGTCATTTTGGTCTGAGAAATGGTGTTTTTCCAAGGGAAGGAGTAGATGTCTCCTGCCATAAACAGCAGCTCATGCAGAGCTGCTGCAGAGCACGGGCTACTGCAGAGAGAGAATTAGTGATGCCTTCAGAGACCTGGGAGCCGGCCAAGGAGGCTGGTAGCCCCGGGAGGTGTGCTGGGGTACTGGGGAAGCTGGTGCTGCTCTGCCTCCTTGCAGTCTTGTTCCTGGAGCTAAGGCAGAAACGTATCTAGCAGTGAACTGAAAAACCTGTTTGGGTTAACATTTCCCATCCAGGGAATAGTTGTCCATACCCTGGAGCTGAAATCTTGCTCTACTTGCAGGGATAGAGTCAGGACAGGCACAACCATCTCATGTGAGAGCTCCTCCACTGCTGTACTACAAGGAACAAGCCAAGATTTCCAGCTCTGGAGAAACTGATGCTTTTTTCCATTCCCATCCTAAGCAATCTGCTAGCAAAGGAATTTATGATAATGAAAATATTTTTTGTGCAAAGTGCAGTAGCATAGAGCAATAAAACCCCATAATTGCAGCAGGAATATTCCACGTTAAACCAAACTATCAATTATAGTTTGCACAGAGGTTTGCTAGACTAAAAAGGTGGTGCTTTCATGTGAAAAAATATTCATTATCTTCTTTCAAACACACCTTAATTGCCAACATCAAAATTATTAATTAAGCAATACATCTCGCAAAACTGGATTGGCTCATCCAGTGCTTGTGGAGTGTGGTAGGAAAGGTATGGAGAGTGTATGAATCCCTGGATCCTTGCAGGGGAGAGCTGTCTGTGAAGTCCATACTCAGAGTTGATTTTATGGCAAATGTAATTTTTGGGGTGCAGTGTACTTAATTTGACAGCAAAGCTGTAACAGAAACAGTGACAAATTCTTCAGCCAGTCCTTTTCCTAAGGCTCCCTGCTTGGCAAACCCTCTGGCACAGCAGTTGGCTCCAGGAGTGGCAGGGCTTTGTGCTGGGCATCACTGCTGCCAGACCTTCCTGTCCCTGGGGCTTAGCCCCAGGTGGTCCAGGTGCCCTGAAATGTGATTTAGAAACATCCACAACAAATGCAGTTGGAGCAAGGAAAGGCAAGGAAGGAATCCGAGTTCTGTTTTGCTCATCTGTCCCCAGTTGTACCTGTGCTGCTGGTTTCCAGTTGTTTCCACTGCCRTTATGAAAAGCACAGCTGCTTTGAAGAACAGAGGTATCCTACTTGAGGCATTCTGTATTTCCATGCTAGCAGAGGCCTTGGATAAAATTCAATTTTAAGACTGCCGGTTGAGACCTGGAARTTTAATTTCTTTAGCTTCTGGTAACTCAGTCCTTGCTCAAAAATGGCTTTTCTGTATAATGTGGTTGGTCAGCATCGTATCTGATTAGCGCAAGGAGAATCTCAGACCAGCTCTGTTGTGTATCAGATGCTTGCTGTTATCTTTCTGTTTTCCTTTCCTTCTTGTTTGTTTTATCACTCAGGAATGTCCCCAAATTAATGATGAAAAGCTGTCACACAGAATGGTCCTCATGGTTACAGCTGAGATTTGAGAGTACAGCTGGATCCGTGGATATCTAGCTTACACTGAGCCAGCCAGACCTTCCTCTCCAGGCACCTCAGTGCACCATCCCTGGGCAGAAACTCTCCTCACTCTCTGCTGATGTGCTTAAAGCCCTTTCTGTACTTGACCTTAATTTTGTTACATGTGYGAACTTGCCGTGATAACGATGAATAAGTTTTTTTCCTCTATATATGATTTTAGAGAATTATATTATCTTCTGTTTCCCACTAGCTCTGGAGGAAACTATGCCTCTAAAGTATTTGTCTCATCAATTTGCAAAGACGTCTTTATTGCCCTTGGTGGATCATAAAGGCTGCTTTCCAAGGGGATGTTTACTGTAAAAGCTAATGAAGACATCATTGCTTTCCGTGGCATCTTGTAGCTTGTTCTCTGGCAAGAGTGATTGACTTCTTGTTGTGGCTGTATTTTAGCTTCTAGGTGTGTGTTTTAATGATTTTTTTCCTCCTCGGGTTGTTAATGGTAGAGTTGAGGGATCGGACAAAGATAGTGTTGTCTAAACTGGCAGGGCTTGCAGCAGCCAGGGAGGATGCCTGGSTGCTCTCTTTGCTTTCCAGGTTTTCTTTGAATAAGAAAGTGCTATTGTGTGCATCACTTAAAATTAGATATTTAATAATTTAACAAATTTTTTTAAGATTTTCTCTCCCACATCTCAGTGCGGGTAGGGTGTTCCCAGTTACACTTTTATGACTATAGATTTTTCACTTCGCATTCTCAAGAGCGTGGAAACATGATTAATGTAAAAGATTGTCAAACAGCATTAATCACTGTTGATTTCTTATTGATTCCTGCCCTCCCTTTTCCTGGAGAGCTGTTGCTCTTGCTCTGGCCAGTCGACTTCTAGGCAGTGAATAAAATCTTACACCTTTCTTGGTGCCCTCTTGCCCTGTGTTTTAAAGGAGTACTGTGAAGAGCCAGGGAACTGCTCATCTGGGATTATTGGGAAGCTTTAGTCACAGTGGAGAGAAATAATGGGAGGAGAGGATAAGCATATTCCATCTGATCCCATTGCTTTGCTGCCACATGCACTAAACTATGCACGCAAGACAAGTGGTTTTACATCTAATGTATATTTTCAGCTGGGGTGGCCTTTGTGAGACATAAGTGACATAAGGTGAACAAACTGCTTATTAAGGTAAGACAATGAAGGCCCAATTTTAAAAGGTTAAGATGTACTAGAAAGTATCAGAGCATCCTCCAAGTCATTAATGCTGTACAGAATGCACAGCGTGTGGTATTTTGAAAGGCCACTGTAACCTTTTCAAGCATGAAGCATGCTAAAAGGAATCTATTTCCTTACTGCCTTGAAAAGGGAAATCAGTCTTTAAAAGCCTTAGTTTTTATTTGTTTAAAAAAGAAACAAATTTGGTGCGTAAAGAGAGAGGGAGGATCCTTAAAGCTAAGTGAGCAGTGAGCTGTCTGCAGCAAGGGAGCAGCTCTGGAAATCCGTAAGTGATGTGAGATGTGGAACTTTTAAATAAAGAGGAAAATATTCCCACTGTTRTATTTCTCCCCCAAATTCTTGCCTGTATTTTAAACTTTGCACGAGCTTGATTTTGGCTGTATTCAAAGCAGCAAAATGTTGTGGTTGGATGAGTGTATGGTGTGGGATCTCTGCACCTGTTTGCAGTGGGGAGCAGAGGTGAGGAGCCTGCGAGTGGAGCAGGGAGGGACAGCTTCACCCAACCTGTTGTCTGCAATATCCTGGGCTTCAGAATCTGAAGTATTGAAACAGCAGTTAGTTCAGTTTGTGGGGGGAAAAAAGCGGAAAGAAATAATCCAACGGACAAGTCTTCAGGCAAACAAGCTACAAAGACCTAGAAAGGGTTTTCGTATTCCRTAAAGCTTGTCTGGTCCTTTGAGTTAGTTTGTTAGGTCTTATCTAAAGATAAGAGCTAAATTACAGCTCTCTACAGAACCAGTCTTGCTGTCCTGTGCAGTCACATAGCAGCACCACTGCTCCCACCCAGCAGGTCTCTGTGCTTCCAAACTCATCACATCTCATTACCTGCCAGCACCTGAGAGCAGGAACAGCCATTCACTCCTGCCCCAGGGATGCTGCAGCCATGTGCCCATCCAGTAAGGGGTTTGGGGCAGCAGTAGTGCCAAACAGCAAGTGGTGGACCTGCTGYCCCTCTTCGGATCTGTTAGGATGAGTTGAGCAAGACCACACTTCAAAGTGCTGTAGAAGTCCGGTTGTACTTCCTCCTAGCTTGGTACAACTTGAAGACTGTTTTTGGGGATGTTGTTCTCCTGCCTGCTTTGCATCTTAACAGAGAAGGTTGGGAAGAGTTAACAAACCTCCTGAGACTTGAGGAAGCCCTCAGGTTGCCTTTTGCTGAAGTCAACTTGTCTGTTAGACAGCCACACTGCGTTGGAGCAGCTGGGCTTTGCAGCAGGCATCTTACCTTTGTTGCTGAGAAAGTCTTCAGGAAACAAATTAACCAGATGCAAATTCTGACTTAAGCCCACTGGGAGCTGGGAAGACAGCAGACCATCTTGCAATAAGTTAAATATGAATGCTCTGAAAGAACAATGTAAGTGCTACTTGTAGTCTGTCCTTGGCATCTGTTGGCTAAATGGCCTCTTCAAATATACGCTACAGCTCCAACTTCACTTGCTGTAGCTAAGCTCCTGATTGCAGGATGCTTTTTACTCCTGACTATTCAGCCTTTGACTCTTGCAGTGTCAGTGGAATTAAAGAGCATAAAGAGCAGGGTTTTACAGTCAATGCTGCTGCTTTTGCTCATGAATCCTGAAAGCTGCTCCGGAAGAGCAGAGGTTTTGTGTGTGGAGGGAAGAGATGAATTAAAATATTTTATCCCCTCCTGAACACAGTGAAAGAGAGTCCTTATGTTTAGATGATCTCATTCAGTGGGTGGCTAAAGGCTGAGTGATGTGCACTGTGCCAGGGCTTTCAGTACATGTGGCATGAGAACAGGGTTTTTTTGCTTCTCTGAGGGGATGGGAGGGAGATTTTGGTCCATCTGCGGTTTCTCAAAGTTTGGGATTTGATTTGCAAGTTAGGTTGTTCAGACTGGCAACCAGGCAGTTGTCACCCAGGTCTCTCCTTTCAGATGTTACAGGTCCATCATCCAGCCCTAGTTCTCAGTTTCCTGAAAACCAGTGGCAATTTCAGTGACTCTGCTTTGGGACTCCTGTGGGACTGCTTCCAGTGTGACACGTTCAACAATCAGATCATAAAAGTGAAGTCTAGAACATGCAAGGAAGGGGCAAAGCAAGGATCTTGGCAGCTCACCAGCCTCGCTATCTTTCTTGGCTGAGGTTTGCAAGCATCAAGTTGCGCTCCTGTGTGGAGGAACAGTGGTTTAATGTTTGATAGTGATCAGATCAGGAGGAGAGCAGAGCACCAGGCATCCGACAGGTTGTCAAACCTGTCACATCCCAGCCTTTTCTTCCCCTTGACAAGGTTAGCCACTGACTGACAAGGGTACACTTTGCCAGGATGGCAGCAGAGCCTTTAGGAGGAAGAAAAATGCTTTCAAAAATGAGTTCGGCTGCTTTCCACGTATCACAACATCTCTGTGCAAAGCTGCATTCTCAGATATGCCTTTGCAATGACTTTGAATCTTTTCCTTTCTCTACTTCCCCGTTACTGGAAAAACAAACACACACAGAGCTTTCTCCACAGGCTGCAGTTGCTCATTGGGTGAGATGTGGAGCAGGATTGAGAGACTGTAAGCATCCCTTGGGGTGGCTCCTGGTGTGGGGTGGATCTCTGCAGTCTGAGGACCAGGTGCACACAGCCATGAAAATACACCTCTGGTGACACTGGTGTTACAGATAAGGAGAGTTTGGGAAGGGATGAACGTCTTGTCTGAACTGGAGATGTTTCTGTCTTGGTCCCTTCCTCCCCTACCCACCCTTGCTTCTCTTCTCTTTTTGAGGGTATTGAAGGGGTGAAAGTGCCATAATCTGCCCATCTATTCACTGCCCACAGTACCGACTGCTGTGTTGGTAAAACAGTTCTAGCTAAATATTTTTTTTTAAATGTGCATTCAATACTCCCTCACCCCTAAGTGTCTGTGACTTTTTGCAAGGCAGCTTGGCCCTAGGATTTTGTGTTGCACACTTTTCCCTGCTGTGTGCACATAATCATACATAAAGGTATGTGCCCTCCATTCTCTTTTCCCAAMCTCAGTCACATTAATATTAAAACTATAGGTTTGCAAAACCTTCGTGGAGTCTGCATTTGCTGTAGGAGCGGAAGGATGTTTGTTAATCCTTTTCCCATGACGCACTTTATACTACCTTGGATCTGGTATAGTTTTTGCACTTTCGAATCAAAATCATAAAGATGATCGTCATAAGGCATAAAAAGTTAGCATGCTCTTATCTATTTTAATTTTGTTTGAATTATGCCATCTGCTTTTCTGAATATGGTGGGTAGTTGAAGCAGGAGAATGTACCAGTTGGGAACTGCGGAAACAAAACAACAGTGTATTTCTTATGGCTGATGGATCGTTATTTTATGTGCTGGTTAAGTGAGAAAGCCATGCATCCCTGTAGGTCCTTTCTGCAGAGTTCATCCAACAGCCTCTCCAGGCTCTGAGTCTGATTGCAGTCCTGCTTTCCTCTAAATACCAAACGCCTGGTAATTGTAGCCAGAAAGAGGCAGATGTGTGTGTGCTTTTGCAGGATGGGTTAGTTGCACAAATTTCCCTTTAGGRAATAAGTCATACTTGTACCCTCTCCGTCAGTTCCTTGGGAGGATGAAGGCTCTTCACCTGCCTCTCTGCTGTGGGAAATGCTGCTAGGACATTATTTATCCCACGAGTGAGGATGTGCTTGCTATGATTTCAGCCATGGGACAGATCCCAGCCTTTGCATGTGCGTGTTCCCTCACCTGCATTGGGCAGTGGCTTGAGATTGGGCCTGAACTGCAAGACTTTCAATGAAAGTGGTTCTTTTTCTGCTGAACGTGATTATTTTTCTGCCGAAGTATTACGACAGCAGAGTGGGTGTAGAAAGCTGCATATTTGGAATGCTCACTGCTGTTTGCCATCAGATCCAAAAAGGAATAACCTGTTTTCTTTTTGTTGGCTACTTCATTAGAAAGGCAAGAAGCAGGTGCTTAGCTGCACGTTGGTGTGCAAGTTGGTWGTTTGATATTCATCATGGTGCTGTAAGCATCTGTTGACAGGTGGGAAGAGCTCTTGGTGAGCAGGCTCGTGGCTTTATTGCCTGCCTGGGTATAACTGCTGCCCGRGAGGCTGACAGGTTAGGAGAAAACCACTACTTTGTGCTGTGCGGAAATCGGTTAGTGTGGATGGATATGGACTGACCCAAGCAGCTAAGACAGACATTAAATAAATGCCCTCGACTTGAGAATGAAGAGCTGCAGCTGAGCTTCTGTCATGCTAAAGCTGTGCAGGAGCATGTTTTTAAAAGTGGTGATGTATGGGAGTTGTTTCACTAGTTCTAGTTTGTATGTCATGTTAGGGATCCCGTTTAACTCTGGAAGATGATACTCATCTAATGAAACTGGTATTAGTGCCCAGCCAAGTGAAATAACTGGCTTTGGAAACCRAGAGGATATTGGGCTCTGGGAGGTATTTGCCATGAAGTTGGGTAATTTCTTTGTGGGTATAGAAAGCATGAACATTAAGTGAGTTTCATGGTGTTTTGGTACTTCTCAACTTTCCATGTTCTCAGCTCTCCATGTTCTTGGTGACTAAATGATGTAAAAGACTTCAGAAAAAAAGGAAAAAGTTCCTCTTTTGACACAATGCTGTATCTCTACTATATGTCTTCAGAATGTATGAAGACAGTCTTTGACCTGCACAAATATCAGAGGTCCATACAGTTGCTTTAAGGTCACTTGAATAACCCTGTAGAATAATATGCTGGCATTGCCTTTGACAGATTGCCTGTAGATTTGCTTGCTGAAGCCAGTCTTCAGAGCCACTGTGTCTTGGTAGCAGAGACTGTAATAAAATTGTTCGGTTCAAAACAGACCGTTCTTCATTTTGACTCGTAATCAATAACTGTCTGTGGCTGGTGTCGCCTCGGACTCTGTCTCGTGGGGACATATTGTACAGTGGAGTCCTGTATGCTAATCTGTGTCTATAAATAAAGATCCATCTCTGTGAAGACTCCTACATCCTTCTAGGGCTGSTGGAGAGCTAGGGGCTAAGAGGGGAGCTCTTGTTGTTTTAGAGCCTTGGTAGATTTTGGTTAATTTGTATTCTGGATCTGCTTTTTCCTGAAGGGAGACAGGATTTAGTACTTTTAGCTGGACAAGTAGTATGTTTGCCATGTCTTTGGCAAACGTCTTTGCATTCCTCATGGCTGAATAAAACAACAGCCACGGCAAACATTCATAGACGGCAAGTTGTGGCCAACCCCTCTTAAGTGTGCTGGAGTAACAGCACTTGTTCCTGCAACTGGGGAGGCCGAGTCAGTGGAGCTCAGTGCCATCTTTGGGCCAGCTCTTCATGGGTGCACAGGGATGGGTTTGGGGACAGCACAAACCTGCTGCAGTGCTTCCTTGACTGCTCTGCTTGATGGGACCGTGTGTCCCAGTGGCACCCTCCTGTCTTCCGGTGAGATGTTGGTTGGTGATGAGGATTTATTTAGGGATGTGGCTAAGTGCCACAGGAGTCTGACTGGTTCCCTGTGTCCCGGTTTAGCAGTGTAGACGCCAGGAGGGAGCTGTGGGCAGAGCATCCTGGTTGAAACGTGAGGCTCGTGTGGGATCTGCTGACTTACAACTTGCTTCTGCTCTGCTGGAGTTGTGGGATTTTTTTTTAAGGATGCCTGCAAAGGCTTCTTTATATGGACATCTGAGGGAGAGGCTGGCGGCSTGGTGGGAGGATATTGAGTTACTTTGGGCTGCAGGACACGGTGTCTGTGGAGCAGACGAGTCTCTATTTATACACATGGCYGATGGTGGGCGTGCGAAAGCTCTCGGGCTCCTGCGTGAGCTGTTGTCTGCGCTGATGGGAAACAGCCGGATGGATGCTGGGGAGGTCAGAGATGCTCTGCCGTCCCAAACTGGGGCTGTGCGTAATACCTGCTGTATTTGCTGTCCCGTTGCTAACTCTCACTGCCGCACGTGCGGGATGTGACGCGGATGCAGCAGAGGACTCACCTTGAATGTCATGGTCCCACCAGGAAGGTGTGGCTGCCATGAGCTGTAGGAAAAGGGTTGCACAACTGGTGTGGGGTTATTCCTGCAGCCCTGCTCCCTYGTGGGCCGAGAAGGGGGTTTAGGCACAGCCCAGCAGGAGGAACGCCACGTGCGTTGTGTGCTGGGGAGGGAGCAGGGTGGCCGTGCATGGCTGAGCTCCAGAAGAGCGGGCGAGTGCGTTGGTGGCTGCTGCTGGATGATAATGAATATGAAACAGGAGCAGCAGAACATGGATCTAASTCAGTGTCTGCCTACGCTGTTTCAGACCATGGCTTAAAGAGCATTTCTCTCCATCAGCTGAAACTGCCTCTGCTCCACTGCTTTCCTCATCACGGCTCTCTGGTGAACCAGGCTGGGGAGTCAATGCAGAGTAAAAATAACTGAGCTGGAGGAGAGAGTGCACTATGGCACACCGCACCACTGAGGGAAATGCTCGCCAGAATGTGCCCACAGGGGTGAAGCAAGAACATTGCACGTTTTGAGTCTTAGATGGCATGCAGAAACCAACCAAGAGCTGTTTTTCTGGTTTTACACTTTTCTTTTGCTGTTGTTGGAATATCTCTTCCTTTATATGAACTCTCTTTCACTGCAGGGGAGGCTTAGGATTGGTATATTCAGGTATCCTGCCTGTGCATGGTTATCTTACAGTGTGGGGTGAYGCTCCAAAATGTGCGGCTTTGGGATCTTTCTCTCTTTGGCTATTAGCTTCCACGCTTAAATTGCATGGCTGGCAGTAAATGCTGCCAAAATGTCATGTAGATGAAGCASCTTCATAAGAGCTTTAGTGCCACAACCTTTCCCAACCCCTGCAATTACATTTTAATTCAATATTTCATTGGAGTTTTCAAATAATTCTAAATTAATAGGGACCAGATTGCAGGGGAAAGAGCTGGCACCGTTCTCTGTTTGCTTATRGAGTCTTCTGCACTGCAGATACCCGGTTGATACACACAGCTGGGAAACCAGGTTTCCTCTGAGGACAGTTGAATGATTCCTCTTAGAACTCATCCAGAGTTTAAATGCTGAAACAGATCCCAGGCAGGGAGCTGCAAGGAGGGAGGTGTTAAACATGGTGGGGTAGATGTGGGAAGGGAAGGCGGAGAGAAAAGCACGGTTTTAATTCCCTCTTTAGTTTAAGATTGTTGTTAACAAGCAGCAAAGCAGTTGCACAAAAGGTCCTCTGCTGTCATGCCTGGCTGTGGGCTTTTGAGTTTGTGGATTGTGAGCAGACATGCAGCGATGTCGGGGGGGCTGTGTGATTTTGGGTGCCTGTGGTGCTTCTGCCTTGGTAGGCATGACAGCTGCCCTTAGTTCTGCACCCACAGAAATCCCTGCAAGTGCATCCATGGGGAGCTGTGGGCACCTTCCCCTTGCCCTCATCACCTTGCTCATGGTTTTGTCCTGGCTCTGGCCAGCTGTAACATCTTTAGCTGAGCTATTTCCTTTCCACAGGGATTCAATTATCCTCCCCCATGCCAGGGCTGAGGGATTTGCTGCCAGGGGCTGGCTGGGAGCTGTGCATGGCTTGAGGCTGGGTTGCCAGCTTCCTGGACAGTCTTTGAGCAATGGGCATATAAAAGGATGGTTAAAATCCCGCAGATTCCTCCAGAGACAGAATTTCACCCTTTTTGCTTAAAAATGATAAGGTGAGCAAAGCACAGCACCAATAGTCTAGTGATGGACAGGCTTGTGTAAGATGTCTGCAATATGTTGGGCTTGATGGATTTAAACCACTGGATTTAGTCACAACAAATAAAGGCAACAGCCTTCATTTAAATAATTGACTTGAATTTTGGGTTTTGCATTTATATTTGTTTAAGAGATTCTCATGGGCTGGTAGCCATAAAATATACTGAGGAAGAGAAGCTGTGTTACACTGGATTTGGTGTTCCTTCTTTCTTACTCAGGAAAAAAATCCAGTGTCCATGCATGCATATTTAATAAGTTGTGTAGATTTATGTGTGTGTGTGTTACGATTTGTAGCATTCTTGATATACTAATTACTGTTGGTTTGYGTGTGATTTTGTCTCAAACTCTCTTTGGAAAGAAACTGAAATTCAATTACTGTGCACAAAAATAGCATTTGCAAAGCTCTACTGAAATATAATTATCTGAAGCATATCAGATGYATACAAGAAATACTGTCCTTTGCCTTAGGACTGCACTTCTAATGAGGAAGTTTAGAATGTGAAAAATTTGGTCTCATGGCCTGTCTGTACCATGCTCCTAAAAACCTGAAGATTAGTAGATCTCACTGTTTCTTTGTAAGAGAAAACTCAACTAAGCTCCCCACTTTGTCTAAATCCAGTTAGTCTTCCAAGTCTGAGAGGATAAAGCTATTTGAAAAGCCTGGGACTAGTGTGGTGCCTTCTCATGGAGTGGATCTGCTGAGCCCCTGCTTGCTTAAGTCACCTTCTTTAGTCCAGTTTGGTGGCTTGGTTGCTGTAAAACTTTGTCACCAAACCTAATTTTAAAAAGTTTTCTCTTTAAAATCTCATTTCTGGTAACAAATAGTGAATAGAAGTATTTGAAATCTTCYGCTGATAGTGAGAGAAAATTACAAAATGTATTTGTGATGTGTTTGAGATACTGTTTCTTGTTTAAAAAAAATGACAATGCAGATTCCCTACACAAATTGTTGCTTCAGATTCTGGTCTTGGTCTTGCAGTGATACTGCTTTCAAGTGGGAGCCCCACTGGAAAATTTGTTGCCCAGGTGTAAGTGCAGGCTTTTAGCCACTGGAAGTATTTCTAATAAATTCACTTTTCAGGCAGCTGAGGGAAAAGCAAGTTTCTGCCAATAAGAATCTTTGTTATCTTGGAAAGTCAGTTATGAATGGAGAAAACGTAGCATCATCAAAATGTGTAAGAATAAATAAACTATTTTGAACGTTTATTAAGGAAAACATGACACGACAGCAAACCAATGTTCTTTAGGACCTAAAGATAGGAACCTGACTGTGAGAGTGAAAAATTGGCCATCTCAGGGCTGCTGTGGTTTCTGATACAGGAGGGAAGTGCACTCAATTCAAAAGGGAGAAAGTTATCTATAAGCAGTTTCATTAAGTTTTCACGATCAGTAGATTGTGAAAAAGAAACAATAGCTGTGTGACAGACATCTTTGAGGTGAGAAGTTTTGTAATTTTAGTGGTAGTGAAAAGACTGTAGTTCTTTGTTGGAGTGGCTTGTCATAAATTGGGCCTGACGTTGCCAATAGTATTTAAAAAATTGGTAATGCGATTAGCGATTTAATGCTGACTTTACATAGGAACGTTGTTAATATTTAATCAAGTTAAACACACTTTGTGTCTGGGCTTTGCAGGCGGTGGTGGTGTGAGACCTTGCCAAGCTGCCATGGCATGTGCCAGCTCAGTGCAAGCTGGTCACAGCCTGCTCCAGGTCTGCAAGGGCTCCTGTGCCTGTCCAGAGCTGTCATGTCCTGGTCTGCCTGCAGTTTGGCTGAGCAAAGTTGATCTTTGATTGCCACCAACGTTAGAGATGCCCCACGGGGTCATTGTATCAGTCTGGCCCTTCGCAGCTCTGCTCTGCCCTGACAGGCCTTTTGGCTGCTCCTCCTGGGATGCTTTCTCCCTCAATGGTACCTTTGTGGTGCCTTTATTTACACTGAAGCTCATACACTGCTTTTTTTTCCTCATTTACTCCATTTTTTGAGGTCTCTCGTCGCTGCTCCAGTCAGCAAGAGAGAATGTTTGGAGTCAACCTTTCTCAAACTTCCCAGGTTAGATTGATATTTTTTAAGTAATTCCCTTTTATCAGTGGATAGGAGTACTAAAACGTGCTGTTTACAGCTGTTAGCATTCCTGCTCTGAATTTTGTTACACTTGCTGAACAGGCAAGCACACTCTGAGCCAATGTGTGGCTTAGCACATGTCCATCTGCACGTATTTTTATGTTGGGAATGGCAAATGCCATGGCTCATGTTTATTACAAACTGCTTATCTTGGATGGGCACCAAGCTGCTTTTGCACAGGGGTTGGAATTTCATTAATACAGGAATGTGGGCTTCATTTTTTTAATTGATGGAACGTCTTAAGTTTGCTAGATGCCTTTAAAAAACATATTTAATCGTTATTTTTTGCTGATTTACTAAGGAAAGGAGTGGTGGGATCAGAGCAGTCACTAGAGTCGCTTTTCAAGGGATGTGGGTGCCAAGCTCTATTTGTTACACGTACATGAGGACTAGGAAGTCTCCTCTGCAGTTGGTACCTGCGGGCGCTGCGTGGCTGACTGATTTTGGGATGCATGTAAGAATCCACTGAGCTCCTGTTGACATTATTTGGGTCTAAGAGAGCTTTTAATGTTCCCATAGTTCATGCTGGGTGCCCAAAGCAGCTGGCCCTGGGCAGCAGTGCTGCAGAGCTCGTGTGTTTGATGGCTTTTCAAAAAATCATAGAATGGTTTGGGCTGAGGGGATCTTAAAGATCATCTCATTCCAACCCCCTGCCCTGGGCAGGGACACCTTCCACTAGACCCGGTTGCTCAATGCCCTGTTCAACCTGGCCTTGAACTCTTCAAGGGATGAGGCATCCGTAACTTCTCTGGGCAACCTGTTCCAGTGCCTCACCATCCTCTGAGCAAAGAATTTTTCCTAGTATGTAATCTTTTCCATAGCCGTGGTCCAGCTCTCTATCTGGAGGGATGGAGACCAGGTCCCTCCAATGGTTTTCTTGGCGTCTGCTACAAAAAATTTATATGCCTGCCAATTAGGCAGCAGATTTTAAAACCTAACCTACCATTACCAGCTAAAAAGTTTCCTGCTACGAGYCTGGTTTGATGGTGGGTATTTGCACTTCGACACAAAACAAAATTTAAACTCTTTTCCTCCTGGAGCTGTGGCTGGCTGTGGCCCCAGGGTAGCTGCTGTCTGAATGGATCCTCACCTACATGGTGCACAAAGGCTGGGTTTGAGTTGAAGGCTCCCAGATGCTGGGGTGGATTTCCCTGGGATCCCCATGCTCGGTGTGTTTGCATCCCATACACAACAGCACAACAGAATGCAGGTTAGAAGAAAGCCAGAGTGAAGCATCAGATGCTTTAATATCCTACCTCTGACTGAAACAACCTCCCTGTGTGGGAGATAATAAACATTTCTTGTCTCTTAAGGGAAAATCATGCACAGACAGAGACAAGCACATATAAATAATTTACAAAGCTGTAATACACTGTAAATAACAAGCCTACTGAATAATGAATTAACCCRACTGCTGATTCATAGGTAAATATCTCTTGTAAAGCAGAATTTTTATAGATTTTTACAGCTTAGTTAATATCCCCTCGTATTTTATTAAGGCTGTTCAGGTGAAGTATTCTGGTAATAATATGTATATCTTTGGAAGTGAGATGGGGTGGTTGTGGGCTGCCATGCTGGAGGCTGAGCCTTGCTGAGCCTGGGCACACACTCTGGCTTTTGTTAGTCAGGCTTTTCTTCCCCTCTCAAACAGGCAGCGGAGATTAAGCAGGAAGAATTTTGATGTGGCCAAAGAATTGGAGAGCTACAGGGAGGAAGGAGTCTCTGAGCATCTTTTCTTTTTTTTTTTTTCCCCCCAAGCTTCTGGTAATAAATAATGCATTTGCTCTACTTTGGCTGTGCTCTAGACGTGGTGAGATTTCTCCATGCCTTCGAGGATGAGGAAGCAGCAAAGCTGCTGGGTCGGGATTGCCACCCGCCGGCCGCCGAGTCCCTCCACGAGCGCCGCATCCTTCCCGGCCGTAACGACCGCGTGTCCTTATTCCCTCTCATCAGCCACTCAGAAAGAAACCAAACATGACATTTGCTTCCTCCATGCTGCTTCAGCCCCGTCTTGCCCCTCTTTCTCCGAAAAGCCTTAAGAAATAAAAGCAGTTGCTAAGCTACCGGGTGCGGCACATCGCAGCGTTTGGTTGCGGTCCCGTATTAACGCGCCTTTCTGAGCGCTGGGGGAGTGGGAAGGGCTTCTCTCATAGCTTGAATTGTTTTTCGGTTAAAGTGTTGTTCTCCTCATGCAGATGATATTAAATGTGTCAATTTAATTTATGCCTGGAAAGTTGGGGGCATTTCTCCCTCCCTTTCCTCATGCTCCTGTTTAATGTAGGCTGGTGGGAAAAAAGGTATTACCTGCTTTTTTTCATCTATTTTGGGGCATGTAGCTTGTCAAACACGTTGCTGCTTTGTTTTATTTCTGATAGCTTAAATAATTGCTTTCATAAAAGATAACTAGATTTCTTTCATCTGGAAGTATGGAAGTTGTAAATTGCATTTTCTGTTAAACTTAAAATGTAGATGTCAACTCTGATTTTTCACTGGCAATGTACAGTGCTGTCACTGGAAGTGTCTGTGGCAAGGGAGCATCTTAAAGGTTGAAGGAGATACTTTATGAATGAGAATTATTCCAGGATGATATGTGTGGAGTACCCACTGTGCTAACTGGGTAATTTTAGGGTATTCTTTCATAAAGAAGTGGACATTTTGCTCACTATGCAAGGCTTTTGTAGAAAAAAAGTTCCACACCCGTTTGACTCAAGAGGTGGGATGTGACAGCATGAAAGTATTTCTCCTCTGTTTAAATGCTCTCAGTCTCTTCAGTTCTGGCCTGCCTGGAGCACCTTGCGCTGTAAAAGGAGAGTAGATCTGAGATATTCATTGCAGAAGAGGACACTGCTGCCCATTCTCTTCTAGGTACCTCAGGATGGGGTTATACCTGACCTTAAACCTATTTTCCATGAGCATAGCTCTTTAATGTAGAGTTCCTTCATGTATGATGTTAACAAGCTACCAGTGCCACTAGGGATGCATTTTATGTAGGTTGCAGTGAAAGTAAATCTGAAATAGCACAATATTGTGGGTTCCTATCTCCTTTTCCTCTCAAAATCCCCCCCAAAATCCTCGCCTCTGCCTGGTGGTGTGTTTCGTTAAGGGAGCCCTGGGTTCAGCATGCCACGTGCATGGCACTGGGAGGGAAGTGCAGTCACATCTCTCCATGCCTGCGGAACAGGGAAATGCTAATTGGTCACACACCCTGCTCTCCTTGCACACTGCCACAGCTCTCTGTACCGCTGGACCCCAATTAATTCGGAAAGTTGGTGCACAAACATCGTTTCCCACATTGCTCTTCTGCCAGGAATAAGCTACTGGATTTTTGCACTCAATGTTATTTAAAAGGTCTCACAGAACTACTAGAAATGTGATTTGGACTTGAAAGGAGGAGGGTGTAGTCAGGCTTATGGCAAAGTGTAGATTTTTGTGTGTGTGAGTTTCAGTGTAGCTTTTTGAGGCTTCAAGACACAGAAGTGGAAGTAATTTACAATGCAAGATTCTATTTTTTCTATTTTAAAGAATAACAGAGCCTAATTTGGAGGAAAGAAAAGTGTGTGAAATTAGTTCTCTAACATTTGTAGCTTGTTAATACTTAAATTCTTCTTGATTGAGAGCATATAAAAATGCTTCTGTAGAGCTCTGCTTTTTTTTGCCCATGAAGCATTTTCCTTTCTTTTTGCCATTCTTTGTAGATGGATTTCCTGGGGGCTGAGCAAAACTTTCTATTGTAAGGAAAAGGGAAAGAATAACCACTATGAAGACTTCCAAATTGCTGGGAGGAAAAATCTGTAAGCAAAATACTATCTGGTGAAAGTCTTTCAAGATTTTTATATTTTAAACAAAATTCTAAATTAGGGATATTTATAGTTTCAAATAAAGTTTGTATTTATAAAGAGTAATGTGCTGGGAGCTCAGCTGGGGTCTGATTTTTTTACCCTGCCAGGTGCCGTACGAGCACCATCGTGTGATGCTTCCCGGGAGAGGCTATGGGACAGTGTTCCCGCAGAGGTGGAAAAATGGAAGTTATAAAGACCAAGTCATTAGTGGAAAATCCTATTTAAAACCTTTGTCCCCACCGCTCTGGATTTACTCATTATCTTCTATCTGAGCAAAAAATAGTCTTCCGTTTTCCACAGACTGGAGCAACGTTTCTGGCATTATCTCTTCTGTGTAAAGCCTTTGAGGCCTGTTGCCTTTTTCCCTGGGGGAATTTCATGATGRTTCCCTCTGCACGGTGGCTGCAGGTCAGGCTGAGAGACCCCAGCAAACACTGTGGGAAGWAAGACCTGCTGGTGCTTCTGCCCCATCCAGGTGCAGCACGGGAAGGTTCTTGTCTGTCCCACCATCCTTGCTTATGTATGGACTCAGATTTTATGCTGGATCATGTGTGGGAAGCAGTCTGTGAATTTTGTGTCTGAGGGGAGCAAAACTTTTTTTAATGTAATAAAGAGCCTGAAGGACAGGTTACAACTCTGCTGGTTCCCCCCTCCCACAGAGGGTGCTGCTGGGCATCTCATACAGCCATGTCTTTGGGCTTCTATTATGCAGCTGAAATAAGAAAAGATGAATAGATTTGATTATTCTTTTTTTTGCATCTAACCATTGTCAGCTTAAGCCTCTCTCAGTTAAGGAGACGACTTCTTTTGACTTCTGAATGTCCCATCCCTCCCAGGACCATGGTGGTCCCTCTCGGCACGGGTGACACTCCGTGGGGAGCAGCTGTGACATCTGTACTGCCAGCAGCAGGGCTGAGCTTCAGAGCTGCACACAAAGGAGAGCTCACGCTGCCTGGAAAACTGATKGTGGGGAGTGAGAGCATGATCAAAACCTGCAAAACCACGTGTGGCTTGGAGGGACGAGACAGGGGCTCACTGACTGCTGTCTCACCGTACAAGGGCCAGCAGGCATCAACTTCAAACAACCTGTAGGAGGTGGATCTTCACGACTCCTCTTCACTGTGGGTACTCAGAATTTGTATGAGCTCAAAGACTGAACAAAATCACCTTAGGATTCTGGGCTAGAGAGATCTTTGGCCTGCGCAGGTATCACAGTCCTTATGTTTTAAAGAGGCTTTACACTTTCGCTGCTAAAACCAGCCATGCTCTTCCCTGAATTCTGCCTTGAGAGATGCAAGCTGTGCCTTCAATGATGTGCAGTCTCCTGGGCAAACCCAGGGATAACAAGACAGGCATTTGTGGTGTTTCAGTGATGCTCTGCAGTTGTGGTAGGGTCTCTTTAAAGCTTGGTCTGTCCCCAGGGCATCCATTCCAAAAAGAATTTACTGAGTGCTGGGTTCAAGTGTGTGGTGCAGAGCTCTTGCACAGTGATTTTTGGCTRGAGTTCCGGTAGTTCTGTCCTGGAAAAGCTCAAAGTCTTGTGGCAGCAGTAAAATAAGTTTAGAGACTTGCTGTGTCTTGAACTGGGTTGATGACAGAGCCAGACATTCATAACCTCCGACTTTGTTTCCCCTTCAGGTGTAGTGGAGCTGAATGTCTTATAAAAAAAAATCTGTAATGACTGATACTGCTGCTGGATGAAAGGTTAAGAAACAATGAGAGACTGTCAGCTAAAGCTGCAAGTGTTAGCAATTGAGAGRTGCTCTTAGGTGGGAAAGGTTAAGCATTGCCTTAGAGTTATGGACTGACAGTTTGGCAAGTCAGGTGGGCTGACAGCCCTATCTTCTCCAATTTTCTGCTGGGGGTTACTTCTGTCTTTAGGGAGAGGCTCTGTTCCCTGTGTGATCTCTGTTCTGAACTCATGTGCTGCGTACTCTTGCCCTCTGAAGGTGATAAACTAACAAAAATTACCTGTCAAGACCTTTGGCATCCTGAAGCAAAGATGAAAGGGATGAAGAGAGATACACTTTTCCTTTGGGGCTTCAGATTTTTTCAGCTCCCCATGCTCTGAAATCTCCACTCTGGTACCAGTTCCTCCAGTGTAAATGAGGAGCTGTTTCACATACAGTTAGTCCATCCTTGGTGCATGAAGAACTGTGGGCTAAAAATGGTGTTACTGAGGTGATTATAGGTGGGCATATGCAAAAGCCTCTTCAGGGTCACTAAGAAATGGGCATGGGAGGCCAAACTGTTGTAGGGGTGGCCCTGAATACAGGACAGGTGCGCAAGTTTCTGGACTTGGAACCTCTTTTCAAAGTGAGGCAAAAGTATTCAAGTCCTTTGAGTGAGAAATGTTTCTGTAGAAAACTGGATTTGGCCCCTGGTATGCTCTCCTGCCTCCTGATTACCCTTGTTGGGGAAGTCTTGTGCTTTGTGGTGCTTCTTCCTTTTGAGATCTTGAGGCATTACGTGCCCATCTGAACCAAGGCAGAGGGACACCTCTCTGCCCTGGGACCCACCACTCCAGCCATCTGCTGCCCAGGAGCAGCTTTTAGCCTAATGCTGCCTCTTCCTCTGTGAAATGGAACAAGTGGCCTCCATTGCTTTCATTGCCTTTTTTGGCCTTTGTCGTGCCAAACTGTGAGTTTTCATCTCTCTACTTGTAGCTGCCACTTAGACTCTTCACCAGGTTCTCACAGGCAGATACTTTGAAGTGTCTGAAATGTCAGAAATCAGTGGCATAAGGTCCCACTGCTTCAACACCCTCCCACTTGTCCTACAAAGAGGTTGTATGGGATGGAAGGGAAGAAGCAGAGAGAGCACATCTTTCCATATTGCCTCCCCTTGTCTCTGACTCCAGAGCTCAATGGCTGCTTTCTGTAGATTTTGGGATAATGAAGAACCATGTTGGGAAGCAGGCTGATGCACAGATGTGCTGATAGATGTGAAAGTCCGTAGGAACCCCTGACACCAGCTTTCTGCACGGAGTTTGTTAATTTTAAACTTGTTTAATGACCTTAAATTACAACTGACTTTAGAAGGATTAATGTGTTGTCTGGAGCCTCCTCAGCAGAGCTGTTTATCTGCAGGGAAGCAGATGCATCTTCATCTGCTAGCAAGGCTCCAGACCTGAAGCTGAATGCTTACAGGCAGTGTATTACTGTGGGGATGAGCTGCCCAGAAATACATTTTGGCTAGAAATTAAGGAGGTCGAAATGTTCATTAGACCAAGCAGTTGTTCACAACCTCCTGGGGAAGACAAATCCTGCTTATTTCCAGGACGGAGCTTACTTATTCTTAGAGGCAGGGAGGAAGCCGTGCAGCTGCCTGGGAGAGCTCAGTGTATGGCTATGTTTCCAGGCTGGTGTCCCAGCCTTCCTACAGCACCCCAGGGCAGAATAAGATTCTTGTTCCAAGCCTTGTAGACGTCCTTACCATCAGGTTTCTCTTCCAGTGAGGCGAAAGGTGCTGTGGGATTTTTGATTACGGCAGGGTGAGAWAGCACACCGGTGATAAATCTTCTGTTTCCCCAGGGAGGCACTTCGCCYCCACAGCCCTTTGTGCCCTGCTGTACCAGTTCATTGTTAGGGTACCAGCCTCCCACATTGCTGGGCATGTTTATGGTTGCAGAGGGAACAAAGGTACGTGTACACCWGCCTGTACGCTCTGTCTGCCGGTTTGAGGAGGTTACACTGACCCCTGTGTTTCTAAGAGACTGTTCCTTTTGGACTGAGCATTCCCCRTGGGTGAGCCTGGCTCCTTTTCTGAGCTCATCAGGTACTTCTGGCCTTGGATATGGCTCGTTCTCAATGGAAAACACTCAGTTGTATGTGCAGACCAGGTGCTGTATCACCTCATATGAGTGTGGCATTGTTCCTGGTGACCTCAGCCAGAGCACTGTGGGAGCATCTGCTAGGATATCTGGGTTTGGATGAAGGARCACTCTCTAGCCTCAAATTATTTTCCTGGAGATCTTTTTCTATTTGRTAATATATTGCTTTATTGCTCTTGGATGAGGGCTCACCCTGCAACGTTTTCTGCCTGAAACACCTTCAGTCRTGTATCATTGCTCAGTTTTTGGATGCTGCTCAGGGCAAGTGTGGGAGACAGCCCCAGGCAAGGGCACTGCAGGGCTGTAGGGTCTGTGTCACCCCAGCCCCCAGCACCTCTTCCCAAGGGGAGCAGGAGGCTGCCTGGGAACCCTGCCTGCACCTCACAAACCCCACTAAGCCTCCTCTTAAAAAATCCAACAGTGGGTGCAAAGAGAAGCTAAGAGAAAACGCATTTGAATATACCAAGATGAATTTTCATCATTTTTATAAGGAGTTGTAAGACTTTCAAAAATCCTCTTTTCATGTTGTTCATGACTTTTTCACTAATTTGACACTCTGGGATGTTGTTTTACATTTCATTTTAGTCTCTAATCACAGAAAATTATAGCTGGCCACACATGCTGGCTTTGCACTCTTGCATCTTGTTTATGTTCATTTGTACTAAGGGATAGCACTCACCGTGTCTGCCCAATTTATTTWTCTCTGCAGCAGCAGGAATTTCCAATACTCTGGAGCTTCATTACCATGTGCAGGAAACTAAATTCAAGGTTATCATATTTGAACTTTATGACTTCTTGAGGTACAATGTTTTATTTATTTATTTAAGGTTTATTAAATCTTTCAAGAAAGAAGCTCTTTAGAAGAAGTGCATGATGTGTAGCTTATTAAGAAAACTTAATTTAATTTTGAGATTTAAGAAGCTTGAATTATGAATGTCCCAAATATTTGATTTCTGTCGTGAGATGTATGAAGGGGAGAGATGAGATGTTTGAGCCAATGCCTTGAYTTCTGATGTCTGTGAGCCAGCAAAAAGCATGTTTTCAGAGAAGGATGAATGCACAGATCTCTTCTAAYGGTTCTCCTTGGTGTGTTTTTGAGGTCTCATTTTAACACTCAGGTTTTACCCCATGACCTTCCAAAACCTCCCTTTACTGATGTCTAGAACATAAGGAATTTTTTTTCCCTCCACTTTGATTAGTAACAATTTTCAGTCACTGCTGGTTGATTTTGGCTGTTGGTTTGTTTTTTAACTGAGAGACTGTTTCTTAATTCTGAACACACCTATGGTAATCAGAGCAAAATCTCCAGATATTTTATAGGGYTTGTACTTAACAGCAGCACCTTTGGTTTATATTTTAAAACCTTTCCTTGGATAAAAATCCCCATGAGGTGGGTTTCTGCTGTAATTACTTCTTTCCACAGGAGATGGTCCGTTGACACTAAATCCATCCTTTGCTCTAACTCACAGCATTAAAGGTCAAGTTCTTGCCAACGTCTCCAAAAGTAAAAGAGCACTTTTTTGGATATGCATAGTAAATATAACYGTGTTAATTTTTAGTAGTGGCTGAAAGGTTTTTTCTTCCCTTTTTTTYCCCCCCCTCTCCTTTTAGAAAGGTGCTGTTTAGAAAAGCTTGATGTTTGCCTTATTCCAGCAAAAATGCTGTTGGCCCCTGGGCTCCTGGAGTTGTTCCCATGGTTTGTGTTGTCTTGCTGGCCTTGGGTCATTCATCAGTGTAAGTGGATGAGGGAAGTGCCTGTGGGCTGCAAGGCCTCTGTGACCCAGCAAGGGAGTCTTTTTYGAAATCTGCTGAGTCCTGGAGCCGCTGAAAGTAGGGATTTCTGCCTCACTGTGGCTTGAGAAGCACCTCTTGGCTTCGTCCCGCCGTCATCCGCATTCGGAATAAACTCACACACAGCTCAAGAGAGCTGTTGTACATCGATGTCTCCTTTTCTTTCCCATCATCTAACAAATAAATAGCAACTTGAGCACCGAATAATGCTGCTTTCAGAAGAAGCCTTCATGCGTCTTCCTCCTCTGCGGGGAAAATGCTGTCGAGTGTTCTAATGAATGAGTTTATTTTGGTGCTGTGGAAAAGACGTGGGTGGTGGCTGCTGGGGGGGGTGTGCTGGTGTGAATGGGTGTCTTGTGGAGCCTGTCGAGACGGCAGCACTGACGTCTGTGCGTCCCGACAGCAAGTGCACTACAGGCAGCGTCTGTGGAAATGCTTGCGCTGCCCTGCCCGGTCACCCCGGCTGGATGCACAGGAGCTGGGAGGAGCTGGAGATAGATGGCCTAAACAAAGAGAGGGGTGAGSAGTGTGCTCGGACCCCAAGGATGGGGTTTCAGACCCCAGTTCGGACATACTGTTGGAGCTGCTTGCGCCAGGACAAGAACAGAGATTTTATTTATGTCTGCGGTGTGCTGAGGTTCCTCATTATTTTACGATGTGGCCACAATTACTTATTTAAGGCACTTGTGCCCTCTGTATGCCACACCAACCTCACATCTGCATATGGAAGCCTGAAGGGCTGTGTGGTTTAGTGGTGAGCTTGGCAGTGCTGGGTTAATGGTTGGACTCGATGAGCTAAGATGTCTTTTCCAGCCTTATTATTCTATGGTTTCCCCTTCCCTTGTTTTTCCCTGGCGCGACCAGTTGTGCAGCCTGCAGAGGAGGGCCTGGCTGCTCCGTGGTGTGGACCTGCTGCCTGTGTCCAGCCCAGGGCTGGGATGGAGCCCAGGGATTTCTTGCTGGTTCACAGCCTTTGGTGCATGGTGTGCAGCAGGTCCCCTGCTCACATTACCTCGTGCAGCTTCCCATCGGTTACAGAAACGCTCGGCTTCTCGCCCCTGTAAAATTACCAGGCATTGATGAAGGATTAGTGAGGGATTTTAATTTAGCACAAATAATTGGATTAAACTGAAATTTGCTTCCCGTTAGTTTTAGATTAGCCAATACAAATAGTTGGAGCTTAATTTTTGCACAAGCACAACAGGCCAAAGTGCTGCATGGAGCTGATCAGGGCATCCAGCCGCTGCTGATCCATCAGCTACTGGTTTCCTGATTTGTGTGTGTACTTGATGGGTGGTTAGAGATGACAACCTGTCGTGGCAGCTTATAGAATTGAGACAAATGATATATTCAAATGAGATATTTTTATAAACCGGTTAAACCAGATAAACTAATTAAACCAATTGAAGCCCTGTCAACATGTGAATAYGGATTTGTCACGTCAAAACTCATTATGGGACTGACTTAGGGATTCTCAAGTTTTTATAAAGGGTAACCCAGAATGTGCAATCACATCAGGTGGGGGCTTTCAACCTTGGAAGAGTTACCTTGAGTGGTGTCCCAACCCCGAAGGAGAGTCCCATTGGCAGGCCAACTCCACTGACCCCCCAGCAGGGTTCCATCTATACCCAGCTGGATCTGATCTGCAGTCAGATAAAGTCAAATGAATCCTCACTGGCTTGGCTCTGAACTTCTGCCCCACCACAGCCACCACACAGACATACTGGGGGCTGGTCAGCATTCCATGCCTAAAGCCAGCCACGGCATGGCTGAAGCCAGACTCAGGTCACATCCCTGCTGGAACACATGGACTTGCCACACCACCATGTTGTTCCTTGGAGTGTATAACCTGTAGGTGTTCATTTAATCCCTACTAATCACTGCTCATACAATATCAGTCTCTTGCTCGGGTTCTGTAATATTTTCATGTCTAGATTTAAACGACAAAGGAGAAGTTCCGTGTGTGTTTCTGGCATTAAGGACATTGTCAAAAACTTGCTGATGGAGGGGCTGCAAGGAGAGCAGGAGAAATGCTGGGTGCAAAGTGCTCCCATCAACCTGCCGTACCCCAAGATGTCGGAAGCAGGAGGGCATTTCTCTGCTGTGTGAGCACAATCATCACCCCCAAACTTGACCAGACAGGAGCAGACAGACTGGTTTTATGGCCCAGGAGACACAGTGCATTCATTAGTGGTCTGTTCATGGCTATCTCATCTCTTTGCTGGATTCTTTTTTCTTCTAAAACTTAACTTAAATCTCCTTGAAGGAAGATTTTTTTTGTAGTACCAGTAGCCTGCTAATTTTTTCCGAGTAGCTTCAAAGCATTGCCTTAAACAGTCTTATTTGCAGTCAGCATTTGTCCTGAGGATGGATTTTTACAATGGGTGCTTTGTAAAACTATTTAGCGTGTGGAAGATCTTAGTTTTTTTATCTCTTTCTGATGCACCGCTTCATTTGATTTTTTTTTTCTCTTATCATTTCTGTTTAAGGGTTTGTGAGCTGATCCCTTTATTTTTGGAAGAGAATACCAAATAAACAGTGATTAGCATGAAATATGACTCATGGCTTCCTAAAGGATGTGCTTTAGAACTGGTAAACAGTTGTAATTGCTGTTAGATGAAAGTAGCAAATTGAATACATTCTCATAAAAATTATGAAGAGATAGATAGACTATTCTTGCTCCCAAATCTAATTGGGATTAGTATAATGTTCAGTTTTCCTAGTAGAGGATGATCTGTATGGAAGTTAAATGTAGTTATAAATGTAATCATAAAAGCTGAGTTTAAGTAAGTGAGAGAAACCTGCTTCTACACAGAGGCCAAGGAAGTAACTGCAGTGTGTTTTTTCTGAGTAGAAGGAATTGAATATAATATTCTTAGACCTGGAGATCATCTCACCTGGAGTGGTGTTACAGCTTTGCTGGGATTGGTGCCAAACTACTAAGGATTTGTTTGCAGGAGACCCTAAGTGTGAGCCTTCGAAAAGTCAYGAAATCTCTTCTGTTTCTGCCAGTCACATCTGAAAAAGGGTAGAAGTGAGTAGTTTTTGCAGTATCACTAATTTAAATCAGGAATCTTAAAAGAAATAGTGATAATACCGAGTAGTTCATTACAGAAAAATCTATACTTCTCTTGATGCAGCTGCATACTATTTTATAAATCATTGTTCCTCTGAATCCAGTTGAATCTTAGGGAAAAACCCAAGGTATCTGCATGGTGTGGGCATTTGGCAGCATCTCTGTTCAGTATGTGGAGGTCTATCAAAGAGAGCTACCAAGGAGAGGTGTCAGGTCTGTTCTCACTTTCCCTTTGGATGGGACTGGCTTACGGCTTCTCAGACATGAGTCTCTGCTGGAGCTGTCAGGTGTGCCTGTGGACTAAGCCCCAGGGATGCTCCAGAGGGATGGCCTCCAGCATCCCAGCCCTGAGGGGCTTCTTGTGTGCTGTTCACCTGAAGTGACAGCCAGGAGGAGGAGGAGGAGGAGGAGGGTCTCTGCCAGGGTGACATCCTCCCACGCTGTGCTCCATGCACACTTGTTCCAGCAAGCCTGGAGATATGCGGGAGTGCCCCTTGCAGGGAGCTTTTCCTACTCTTGTTAAGTGACTGAAATAGCTTTCCAGCCACAGGTAAAGTGGATTTGGGTTCRCTCAGGTTGCCCAGCAGTAAATCACTGTGTCAGAGCCATGCAGGCAGCAATGTGATCAATGCTGGGTGCTTCATCAAACAGCACAGGTGGGGAGTGGACAGGACAGAAGGGCTTCTTCCCTTGGATGCACTGGCTGGGATGTCACCCATGGGGAGAAATGCCATGGGTTCCTGTGGATTGCTGTCTCTTCCTAGTGCTGGCAGCACCCAGCTTACTGCTTTGCTATGCCAAGCAGCGGCCAGAGGCTCTGCAGTCAGCTCCTTAACAAGGAAATTATTTTAAAAGAGCCAGTTTTGTAGCTAAACTTAGTATGCTTGGATGCCGTCCAAAACACCGCAGCAGTAACGCAGCAAATACAACTGGTTTAAAATACATTAAATATGCAGGTTGGCTCATGGTAGCTAAGCCCTTGCAGACAAAGAATAGGTGAAAATCACTAACTTGCATTGTGTGCATATATAGGATGGTTAATCATTTGCAAATAAACATCTAAGTGGGGAAAAAATAATAAAACAAACCATCAAATTGCAATGTTACAGGAATGTGTTCTTGGCAAGAGCTCCTTCATTTCTAAGCTGAAATTCTTACTCAAGTCTGAGCTGTAAAATATACCAAAGGAAAAAAAATGATAAGCCTGTTTTAGTTAAACAAAAGCAATGGATTTAGCATTTGCTAGAGGCGGATTTTGAAGAGAAATTCAGGCTGAAACTAGCACAGGAATCCTAATTAGCGCATTTTCCTAACAATAGCATCGTCTTTCCAAATGAACAGAGGCATACAACCGAATAATTTTTAGCAGAGTGATGGTTTGGTTTTGAGGCACAATCTGATGAATYTGCACTCATAGCATTCTCAAAAGTCTGTCCTGATGTGATTCTTCCAGATTTCACCTTCTTAAGTACACGTATGAACACTGATTCACCTGAGTGTTCAAAAATAACAGCCATCGGGCTCAAACTGATAGCAGGCAGATGATTCAGGTTTTTGAAGGTTATTTGTCTCAAGACACATATATTAAAAAAAAAAAGACCTCATAGCTATTGGTAATTTTTCTGTGTGGCTATTAATAGAGATTTGAGTGTATATTTTCTTAAAAACCCCACCACCAACCTCCAGAGAAACAACTCCCTAGCCTAGCTCGGTTAGATGTTGATGGGCTTGAGCTGAATGCAGTCTTTTAAACTGTTTTAGGCAAACAGCGTGCAGATTTGCTGTACCCTTTTTACGGTCCTGAGGTGGGGTACTGCTTTTTAATTAAACAGTGATTCAGGGGGAAAATGGATATTTCTAGGCCAGCTCAAACCGTATAAATGTGAATGCCTTGTGCAGATGTGTTATTTTCAGTCTACTATGGGTTATGTTGGCATTTATAGCTTTATAAACGTTTGCTGAGAGCTGATGGGTCAGGATCAGAAGTTGGGTCAGCAAGGGGATGCAAGCAGTAGGTAGAGGCTGAAGAGGAGGAGGTGGATGAGGCTTGCTCTAATAGCTGGAAGACTCCTAGTTGCAGTCTGAGCTTGTGGTGAGGATTTGAGGTTCTATTTCAGAGTGGCATTCCTTGGGGGTGGATAGAGGACCCAGTGCTGTTYAGCATCTCCATGGTTATAGAGACGATGGAGGCAGGGTATAGTCTTTTCCTTTTGTTCTAGAGATCCAATTGCTTTAATTACCTTTTCAGCGTAGCTAACAGGTGCAGAGAGGATATTTTCTAGTTTGGATTTGTTTGTTTGAGGTTGAGAAATTGTTTAGGAGCTGGGAAAAAGAGAGCTTTGGAAGTGATGGTGATATATATTCCTCTCAGCTCCTTCTTACATCCTTGTAGTAATAAAAATGAGCAGCAGAAGACCTGACCCCAGGCTCTGTGACCCAGGAGGAGCAGGGTTCCATCTTCAATATGGGAATATGTACATTGACTTCTGAGCAGTCACAGTGAGCACCTAATCAACTCCTATATTGAACTGCAGCTGATTTCCGTAGGAAATGTGCCTCTGTCTGCATTTGGAAATGCTGAGCTAAATTTTGGAAATCTGGTCTGTKGCAACTGGAGACAAACCTGTCAGCTTTGCGTTAGCTATGTTTATACAGCTTTCATTGAGGCAATTTGAAGTGCAGGTATGTTGTTAAGAGATTGGCAAAGCACAAATGGCAATCTTCAAATTCAGCGGATTAAAGGACCCAGAATCTGTCCACTGTATTCATAGTTTTCCCAATAGAAGCCATTGTCTCTGCGGGTTCTGTGGGGTCACACAGGCTGGGTTATGCTGCTATTTTACTTTTTGACCTGTGGTCACATTGTGGCAAGAGCATGGTAATGTGATAATTGCAAGTAATATCTCTTCTTCTTGCTCCAGATCCACTTTGCTGGATTTGCTGGTGGTAGAGCCAGGATTTGTGGAAGTGGGTGCTGGTGTGGGTGCTGGTGTGGGTGCTGCCTTGGAGAGCCTTGGGGTGGAAGGAAGGCTGTGCTCCCCCGCAGGATAGGGACAACACAGGAGTGAGGAGTGAACAGCTCATTCCCAGCAGTGAAGCAGAAGTGCTTGGCAGATGCCTGTGTGTTTTGTGTGGTGCTGAGGTTTTTAACAGCCAAACAATAAAATGTAATGTTTGAAGGGAGCAGGAGGGGATTGATTTTTATTCCTTCAGAATGTTTTCTTGGCTGCTGTTCCAAGATACTGGAGTTGTGTGGGTTCTTTAGGACTGTCTGGCCTGAATGAGCTTTGCTGACTGCAGGAATGATGACAGGAAAAGGATTTCAGGAAAGGTGGCTTTTAGATGAGGGTGCCTTGTTGAAGCTTATGCAGGTGCTGTATTATGACCTGAGTTTCTAACATTTGTTCAAGACCCCAGAGAAATTTGGAAAAGTGCTTGGACAGGTCCTTTCATGTGTTCTTTGAAGTTTGGCTTCTCTATCAGTGTCTTTCAATGTGGGCAGGCAGTCACTGAGGCAGAAGGGAGGGAGAAGAACAGATTCRCTGCCTAACTGGTGATATTTGCAAAATAGGGACTTCATTTTGTGCGTTCACCTTTGGGCTGGGCTCGGCTTCTGCTTTTCTGATGCAGCTTTTCTGTGTCCAAAAAGAACCTGCAGCAGTGGTTTCATGTTATAACTTCTGGTTTAGACAAAAAACAGTTTGCTTGCTTGAAAGTCAGGGTTTTGCTCCCTCTGGGGCAGCCTGTTATCTGGTTACAAGCTAGTACATGGTGGAGGCATGCTGGAGAGTGGTAATACACTAAATGCTGCAGCTGTAATTGAACCACACCAAGCATCACCTGCTTTTAAGTTATTAATGAGTTTGAACTATTTATAAGCAAGGAACAGTGTGAAAAGAGAGGGCTTGTTTGTTTCTGGAGGAAAGTCCTATTAAGGTCTAGGAGCATGCATTTAGGTTATATATTTTGATAATGCAAAGCCTAGAAGGGGTGGCACCATGGGTCTGGCACCCAAGTGTCTGGGTAAAGCATCTGGCGYCAGCGGAGCCCAGCATCCATCATCATCTGAGCATCCTCTGCTTCCTCCTCGGGAGGACATGCTGCCTTTAGCCATTTCATGGAATGCTGAAATGGCTCCAGGCGGTTGCCATGCTTGGGTGGCTGGATTGAGGTGTCTATCACTACCAGAAACATTGCTCTGCTCAGCTGGCCCTGCTGCTGCTGAGTGGCCCCAAGTTACAGTGACTTCGGGAGCATCTCCGGAATGGCACAGTGTAGGTCATGGTGTTTGGTACCTCCTCGCTGTCTGGAGGAATTGGGAAGAAGGCATTTCGTCCTCTCCATTTCAAGAACTTGATGCAAACTTCCTGATGACATCTGGTCAACTGAAAAACTCACAGGTAATAGTATAGGTAGGTTCTGGCTTTCAAACACGAAAATAAGAGGATGAAAAACAATGGTACAGATCAGATTTCAGGGGGGAATAGACTGTTGTCGGTGTTCTCAGATGTGGTTCGATCTCAAAGAAAAACAGATCTTCACTTCATCATTTTAAACCAATTTCATGCTTCAGTGGTTCTACCCACTCCTGTCATCTCAGCACCATGGGTTGCAAATGGGGCCCGTGCAAGTTGCAGGAGCTGAAGCATTGCTGCGACACCTTCCCGCGCTCAGCCCCGTGGATTATATGGAGCTGGAAAGGCCAGGCAAAGTTTCTTTTGATGTCCACGAAATTGAGACCTTAAATTGGGCTGTTTAAAAGATTGCAACGTCTTATAAATGATGTATTGGAGCAAAAATAGCGACTGCTTGTCTGACTTCAGGGATTTAACTGTGAGGCTGTGACCTCTAGAGGCTAAGAATAAGCAAACAGCTTTCCATCACTCCCTGCTCCAGCAGAGATGTGTTCCTGTGGTGACACATTTTTGTGGCATCTCGTGAACTCGTGTTTCACACGGTGATTCCTCTAACTTTGGAAATGTAATTATAGTGCGCTGTAAATTTTTCACGTTTGGCAAGATTATTAGCAATGGCCATTTTGTTTGCAGAGATCATTTTTATAGCTGTTCTTAAACTAATACCTTAAATTGGTAATGGACATCTAGACTTAGTAATAATACTTGTGCCTAAAGTGCCACATTGATTTTTTTGCACGTGCATATTTAAGTGCATGTTACATTAGATTTAACTTTAAGTAACCTCTGCTGCTGCAGTGGGGCCGTTTCTGGGATGTAATAGGCAGCCACCATTTGTTGTCGTTGGCATTACACACCAGGGAAGCAGGGAATAGCTGCTCTAGCTGAAAGCACCGTGTCCAGCGTGGCTTAGCTTACAAGCTCAGATGGAGTCACAGATGGTACTGCTTGATATGGCCATGGGTCTTATTGCAAACAGCAAGCACTGGGGATGGAGCCTTGTACACCCTAAATAACCAGCAAAGTGGTCTTGATTCCTGTCTGTGGTATTTGCAGCATCACATGGCGGGGTTTCTTTACTGTATAATTTAATACCTGAATCTTCCAATTGTTTTCTGTCTCTTTTCAAAGTGTAAATGGGACAGTCCCTATGCTCACCTAGCAGTAAAGAGGAAAATTGCTAAATAGGATCAGGTCCACAGTGCTTCAGAGGAACGTGCAGATAGACCGTAACCTAGACCCAGGAAGATAAGTTACGTGTAAGGTCTGAAACCACGGTCTTTGATCCAAGGAATATTGGATTCTGTGGCAAGCCCAGAGATCCTGGTAATGCCTGCAGGTGGCAGATCCTCCTCTCAGACCCAGACCTATGGATATCCCTGCCTCTCCTCTGCCTGCATCATTGAGTTCTGCCATAACCTTACATGCTGGGAAGAGAAAAAAGATTTTTTTTTTTTTTTTTTTTTTAAATTTTTTTTTTTTTTACTATTTAATAAAAGTAGGTTGCAATTTCAGGGCTGCAGTTGCTCCTAGCTGACGTCATTGCTGCCATCACTCGAGGTGCTGGGGACTGAGCTGGATGCCTGTGAATGTACCCCCAGGCTGCTCTTTCAGTCTGCTCTCTGTGCAAGGGGGAAGGTGGTAGAAGGGAATCTCTGCACCGGAGAGTGGGGGCTCCAGTTTTGGTTGCTCTTTTGGTGAATTTAGTGTGTGCAGCCCCTTCTCCTTTCCTGGCTGTGATGGGGAAGGACCTCCTCCTCCTCAAGGATATCTGGCGTTCATAAGGAACCCAGTGTTCAGGAGATTGTACCTTTGGGGTGACATGGTGCAAGGGGCAGTACTTTGGTGATAGTGCATATGTTTTTCTTGAAACAAAGACTTTCCTTGCATAAGCAGTGCTGTGCTGGCCCTTTTGCTTCATGAGGCCCATGTGCTAGCAGGTGGCTGTGCTCTGTCATTTGGTAATTGTCGAAGTGCAGTGGTGTTGATTTGGTGATCATTTTTCTTCTGCTCTCTTGATTTATGCTTGTGAACCTTTCTACTGTCTGGGTTTTTTCTTGGTTTTGGTTTAGTCTTTTTTTTTGTTAATTATATTATCCTTTTGTTTTCAGTCTGTTTTTGTTCAATGTGCCATGACAGGAGTTTCACAGAGCATTGCGGAAGGCCACTGTTCTCTTGATTCCCTTAGTCCAGATACAGAGCAGGATGTTTCACTTCTCTCTGCAGCCATCCTGGCCCCAGCACACCTGGAGTGAAGGTCTCTCCTCCCTGGTGGGGCAGGTGAGCAGAGTCTTTCAAAGCAAGGGTCTGCTGTGCACACAGAGGGTCACACAGATCACACAGAGGATCTTGGAATAAATGTGAATTATGGACTAAGCAGGTTTATAAGAATTAGAAAACCCTAATGAATATCCAAATAGCTTTGTAATACGGTGTTGCCATAGAAACAGAGTTTGTACAGCACCTCATCATCAGAATTGTGCCGATACTCTCTCCTACTTCACCCAGTTGTAGAGCTGTTTTAAGCAGCTGAGRGCCCTTGGCTTGAAGTATCGTGGGGGTTTTCCAAGCAAGTCAGCAAAGAGAACACCCAGCTGGCCTGAAGTCAGCATCCAGCACAGGGGAACCACTGTGTGATTTGCTTTAGGGGAACGTGGATGCAGTGTGGTGAGGGCTGGGATTCCCTGGGTGTTGCTGGTCTACCCTCAGCTGTACCAGCTCACCTGTGGGCTTGGTGATGTCTCCTTTGGTCCATGGAACTGCTGTCTGCCAGGAACAGGGCTCCTCCTTCCTCACACTCAGCTCAGTGCCTGTGGTTTGGAGCATTAATGGCCGTGGTCATTATCACTATGTGCAAATGAGGCTGGGCATTTTCTCTGCGCAAATGGACCCGTGGAGAGATGCCTCCTTTTGTTTTACAGACTGTGCTAAACCATGGTTTTCCCACCCTTTCTTCCCTGCCTCCAGTCAGGCTCGGGGTGAGTGATGGAGGAAGGAAGCAGGATGCAACTCCGTGACAAAGTGGGGTGTAAGCATTCTGTGAAACGTGCTCCAAGTGCAATATTCAGCCTCCCAAAATAAACTGTGAAGCAAGCCCATTCAGGGGCAGGGCAGCAAGAGCAAACATCTGAGAAAAATACAAAAGCTGCCTGGAGAGTCCCCAGGGCTGCGCTCTGTGGAGGGGCTCAGGACACCACAGGAGCAGTGCCAAGCACCCAGGGGGTCTTTTTCTTAACGAAAAACACAGCAACCCCCTGTGTGCTACAGGGACTTAATTAAGCAACAGCATGTGGTTCTTGTGCTTCTTGGTGATAACCGAGTGCCAGATGATGGGATGTAGCAGAGCTTTCCTCATGTAGGTACTAGTACTGTGCTGTGAAAATGAGACTGGAATTAAAAACAGTCCTCCCGATTAATACTGGAAGTTGAGTGCTCTGGGTTCTTATGTATGAAATTAAACATTGTGCGTCTGATGTAAAATGCTTGCAAGACAGGTAATTAATAACATTAGAAACTAATTAACTGGAAGTCCCGTGTATCTGATGATGACTACGTGAGCAGACTTGATTTGCAACTCACTCTGGATGTTGTGGAGAAGACTGGGAATTTTATTCTCTCACAGGCTCCTGCTCCTTCAGGTGCAGAGGGGACAAGCCCAGGCAGGGGCTTGGTGCCATTCTAGGCTTGTTGCAACCTTTGTCTTCCTCACCTGGAAACACAGGGATGAGAAAATTAGCAAACAAGTTCATGCTTCTGTGTTTTCCTGTCCCAGTGACAAGGATCCAGTGGGAGTTACTTGCTGACACCTGGGGAGGAGGATGTGGCAAGGCTCGGAGTGGGTCTGCGTTAATGAGCCTCAGCCTGTGCTCCCCCGTGTTCAGGTCACACTGGGTGACGTCTGCCAGGGCCACAGAGAGGCAGAGCTGTGCTTCCAGTCTAATTAGCAGCAAAACATGCTCCAGCACAGGATTCTTTGGCTTCTCCCACATTCCTGCCTTCATCCAGCAGTAACAGCACAAGGATGGACACAGGTGTTCAGTGACAGAGGGCTTAGTGACCCCTTGTCCTAACAGCACCCTGTGGTCTCCATAATCCATTCCTGGAGAGCTGCTGCCTTGTGCCTTCATTGGGTTCAGGATTGGTCACCTCAGGATGGATTTTTGGGGGAAGAAAAAAATGGAAGTTAGCAGCTCTGTGGTCTTGCTGTCCTGTGTTTCAGGCCCCTTCCTAGTTGGCAACATCATCTTCGGTCTTGGATGTGGGGTTTTGGAGATGCTGTGGAGGGTGTTAGGGATGTGCAGAAGAGAGGGCAGCGTGCCCAGTCTGTAGGATTTGGGCACCTTGTTGCAGAGGGGTGACTGAGTTGTCCCCCACCATCCCTTGCTGCAGGTCCCGTGTGTGGAGCAAAGATGTTTCGGGTGTAGGTGCTGCTTTTAATGCAAACTCTCTCAATCTGAGCACTTGGAAACCCTGATGGAAAAGGGCCAGAGACCTCAAACCAGCGACGCCATGGGGGAAAGTTAAAAAGGGAAAATGTAAGAGCCAGCTGTGCATCTGCTTTTGCCTGGTTTGGGATGTTCTCCCAGCCATGCGGGATACCACAGGCTGCTCCCTGCGCTGCCAGCCCGAAGCGGCAGCTTGAGAGTGCCAAGAGGGAGTGAGACTCTTTGGTGCTTTTTGTTCCCCTTCTGACAGGTAATAAACAGACTTCTCATTATTACTAAATCAAAACTCCATTGATTGCTTCTGTGAAAATCCAACATGACATAAAATTCTTTATTTATGCTTTTAACCCAGGCTTGCTGCAAAAATGCTGGTTTTGTAAGTAAATGAAATTAAATCCGTTGCCAAGTCAGAGGCTCTAAGAACAGTCCAGGTGTCTCTGGTGTCTCCTGGTTGATGGGAGGCTGGGTCGTGCTGGCTGGTTTCAGCAGAGTTATGGGGCTGCCCAGGAGCTGCCTTGGGCACCACTGGTGTGGGAACAGGATCCAGCTCTGTGTGCGGTGTCAGGACTGAAAGCGCTGTCGTGTCCTTGTCTGTCCCCTGTCATTGTGCTTCTCCCAGAAGCTCAGAGGCTACCAAAGTGCTAAAACACCTTTCTCTTGCAAAGAGTATTCCCTGTCTGCTCCACAAGAAGGGAACAAAATGCAAAAGGTTTTAAGAATAAAATGCTACTCAGCAGCACGTCTCTGCCCACTTTGCAGCTGCGTTCTGCAAAGGACATGCCAAAAGAAGGAAAGCAGGTCACTGATGCTGTGTGCTGCTGCTCTGCTCATGGGCTCTCAGGGAAAATGACTCCACCATGGGTTTGGTGAGCAGGAATGTCCAGAGCTGTTGTGACCCGTTCAGACCCTGCAGCTGACCCAATGCAGGGCACTGGAGATGAAGGCAGTGGCAGTGCTTGTCAGCACAGCATTAATTGTGGTTGTTTAATGTGGTGATTAGTGTTGTTTGTTCAGATGTCTAATGTAGCAATTAGCCCCGTCAGGGTGTTCAGTGATAGGTTAGGAGTATTTTCTTCCTGCCAAGGAGTACTCAGCATCTCCAGCCTCCCAGTGCTCCTGGGTACTGTAGTGCTCCTGCACCTCATCTCACAGGTGGCGCAAGGGGAGGTGGCCTGCTGGCACAGAGATGCTGCTGGGCTGCTGTTCAGTCAGAACCCAAATTGTCGCTGGTGCTGTCTGCAGCTCAGCTCCTGGAGTATATGGTGTTCTCCTTCTGGCAGGAACCTGCAGGGCTTGATCCGCATTGCTCCGTCTAATGCTTTGGTTGAACCTCTCTTAGCAGGAATGAATTTTGAACCAGAGAAGTGGCCCATGGCTAAAACTCACTGTGATGTGCCAGCTGTCCTTAGCTGCTGCAAAGCCATCACTGATACGTTATCTGGGATCATGTCCCTTGATTAAGACCCTGGGATAGGAGACAAAATACATCCCCTGGTGCTGAAAGAGAAAGCTATTGATTTTTCTTCCACTGGGTGAGATTGGTTTCTGGGTTTTGATGGATGACAGGTTGAAGTGTAACATAATCCCCAAACTGTGGGGGTGTGGTGCTCTCCGGGGCCAATGCCATTTTATTCCCAAAGCTATTAGGACCGTCAGGCTGCTGGTATCGCTCCAGAGTGTTGCCCAGCTCTGACGAGGGAGGCATCCAACAGCAGCTTTGCAATGGATTGTTTAATTAGCAGAACACTTAAATGTGAGCATCAGATTAAAAGGCTGGAGCTGAGAAGTACTGTGGCTCTCAGGGGAGAGAAAAATGCACTGGATTTAAGCAAATGGGCTGTAGAGTGTCAGCAGCTTTCTCTGGGGATTTGCTTGCCCCTTCATCCAGGGCCTGGCAAGGGGAGGCTCTGCCTCCTGCATGGAATGCTGGCCTGTTCCACTTCCTGCTCAGGTCTGCTCCAGGAATCCTCTCATGGCATCTTCACATTCCAGAAATGCGTGAGGAGCATTAGGGACATGGTGCTCTCTGTATGCTGGAGGCAGCTACACAAGCAATTTGGGGAGAAATCAGTAGTTTCCGGTACCTCAGGGATTCTGGGCTGTAGCCCAGTGCTGAGCAGCCTCTGGACTGCATTCCAATCTCCAGGTAGGCTGAAGACTGGGAGCAGTGGGGGGCCCAGGGGAGAGGTTCTAGGTTGTTGAGTCCCTGCAGAGGTGTTTTTGATGGGGCTTCTAGCACATGGCTGATGAATATATTCATTTAGGGAGGTTTCTGGAGGAAAAAGAACCAGGGAATTGCTTCCAAGCCAGGTGAACTCTGGTGAGAATAATTTCCCACAGTTCTTCATCATTTGAAAAACAGTTTCTTTATACAAAGTTGCTTCTCAGACTTCCTGATTTTTATCAGGAAAGCAAGCTGACTTTTCCTGGTTTTAAAAGTAAAACTGGAAGAAGAAAAATAGCTGCTGGCAGTAAGTGTGTGTCACGGGACAGCAAAATATAGAGGGCCGAGAGATGAAGCTGCAGCAGATGTGTGCCAGGCATCCTGACACTGCCAGCAGCCCCTGCCTTGATGGAAGGGATGCTGGACCACCAGCCTCTGACCTAGAGGAAGAGTTGCTGCTTCCTCACCTCCAAAAGAAACATTCTTTGAGAAGGGCAAAGCTGTTGACAAACCCATCAGGAGAGACACCAGTGCTGAGAAATGCTGTCTGTTGACTGGGAGTTTACAGAGCTGTGTGTTGGTTGCTGCTTCATGCCCGGAGGCTGAGAGCTTCAAAGTGAATTATACAAGTATTGCACATCCATGCCGGGAGGGTGGCTGCTGGAAGGAGCCTTCTTCCACTCCCTCCCTGGCAGCCCTTCAGGCGAGAGCAGAGCTGGCTGTAGAAGAAGCACTAATTCAGCCCTGGGGCAGCAGTGCTGTGGCCAGTAACAACAGCTTGGCTGGACATGGTTGAGTGGAAATGCTGAAGCGTAAGAGAACAGGGGAAAACATTGCACTGGAGATGCATTCTCACTGTGGTGTCAGGCTGTGTCTCCCTGGGGGGGTTCCCTGGCCTTCCCTCCCATTCCTGCACGTGTACCCACACGTGTACCCATCCACCAATGTTGTGTGCTTTCTGTTAATCCAAGGCTTGGCTTCTCCTTGGACACCCCTGCTTGCCCTGGGCTGAGGATGCAGCAGGGCTGCTGGCAGTGATCAGGACTCTGCTGCAGCAGGGATGGAGCCAAGCCCCAGGGCACCTGGGGCAGGTAGCAGTGCCAGGGGTGGCTGCATCCTGCTCAGCACAGAGGTCCTGTGGCAGATCCCACTGCTCAGAGTCTGCAGCCCCCTCTGCTGAGGAGCTCTCCACAGGTTTTGTGCTCCCACAGGGATGTAAAACCTGGCGAGGCCTGACTTGGTGCACCAAGGTCTGCCTTTGCCTCTCTTTTGGCTATTGAAGGTTTCTCCTTTTTTTTCCCAGCACTGCTCGTTTTCTAGAGGAGTCTGCTGTATAAAATCTCAGTGTTTCCCCCAGTGGTGGGGGAAGTCTGCAGAGGGCATCTGGAGCAGAGGGTTGAGGTGGTCCTTTGCCCTGGGGTGTTCATGGCAAGGGGTAGGGTTGTTCTGCAGAACCAGGAGCAACAGGCATCCGAGGGAGGAGCACTGCAGCGAAACCGCATCCGCTGCGATTCCCTGTGCACCGTGATAAGCTGTCTTGATTTCTTTGTGAATTATTTAAAACGCAGGAATTGCAAACAGAAGTCTGGCTGTTTTTGTTGTGTGCACAGGCTAGATTAGAGCAGGAAGCTTCATTACAATGAGCTTAGAAGTCTTCAAAGACTTGGATGTATTTTCCCCTTCATTGATAAGCAATATTGATTTCAGCAGCAGTTCCCTGCTGTGCCTGGCCGCAGGAGTGTGGTACTGCTGCGGACCCAGAATTGTGCATTAGCACAAAATTGTGCACTTAGTGTTGAGCAAACTAGGTTTTTTTCCCGCAGGCTGTCAATTCACTTGTGGGAGAGAGGGTTCAGAAGATGTTTAAAGGGGAGATGTGTATTTTTCTGTGCCTGGTAAGACCATCAGAACTGCTGCATCGTATTGCTGCCCCTCATGCTGGCTGCCAGAGCGCTGCTCATCTCAGTGCAGAGAAAAGCAGGTTATCTCAAACCTACCCTATTCCTATAGAGAGCTCTTCCCCTGGAAAGGGAGTGTTTTCCTGCCGTCTCTGTGCTGAAAATGATGCTTTAGGTAACATGCTGCTTCCAATGAAATCTTTCTTCTTTTTAAGGCATAACATTTTTATCACATATTGTGGTGTTGCAGAAAAAAAAATTATGTTTTCCTCCTTCTTACTGGCCAACTAAATGCAGGATTTTGCTGTTTTTGAAAAGGGATTGAGCATCCTGCTACCGAGAAGAGCATCCTGCGCAGGCCAGGCATCCTGAGCAGTCCAGGCATCCAGGTACCAGTGACAGAAAAGAATATCATGGTCTTAAAGGGGATAGGAGAGATAGGAGAAGAAAGTGTTTCTCTGTCCTGTGCAGGCTCTTGACATAATTAAGACAGGCAGCTGGCAAAGCTGAGCTTGTGATGTGGAGTAAACCAGACTGATCAAAAGCCGTGGTTATAAACATTGCTATTATCAGATTTGTATGTGAAGATGTATCCTAATCAGCTATTCCTCCTATATCACATCAGTGGCACTCACTCAGATTTGGTGATGCAGCCAGACAGTGTGTGAGGCTGGGTCTGTGTGCCTGGAGAAGATCGACAGCTCCCGTGGTTCACACACAGTGCCACCACTTGTTTGCATGCTTGTGCTTCTGATTTTGTTTTCAGAAGCCAAACAACAAGACAAAGGTTTAAAAAAATTAATGCTCAACTTCCTTTGCTGCAGAGTGTGCTTCCCTTTGTTGTGATTCAGATGTTATCCAGAAAAATACCACTAAAATAAGGTGTACTTGATAATACCAGGTCATATATACCTCATGCACATCTGGATGCTGGAGTGTTGATTGCAGCATGGAGAGAGAGCTGTGGGAGGTGTTCCCACTGGACTCCTCGGAGTTAAGATCTACCCAGAGCTGGAATTGCAGGAGCATGTTGGAGGTGCCTGATGATCAGCTGTTAATGGGCTCAGCCAAGCTGAAATTCAGCCTCTTATTTGAGCTCTTGGACTGTTCTCAAAGAGATTTGAGTTCTGTGAGGATTTAAGCTCAAATTGGATCACGATTTGCATGACTAATAATGTGTGTATGATGCTCCACATAGCTGCAGCCATGACCTGAGCTCACACGCAGCAGCTTCTCCCTGTGAAATATGTTTGACTGAAACATTAAAATCACAGGAATGAGGAAGCAGCAACTTCTTTTGTATCTTGAGCTTTTTGGATGCACTTGGATCACATTGAATTTTTGGTTGTTTTTTTCATTATTCAGTTTCAGAGTTACAAAGACCTAAATGCTTTATAGCTCGAAACCCAGATGCCAAAAGCTGAAACTGTAAGAATATACAGTATTGTGAGTTGTCATAAAGCCACATGAATATCAGTGCTGAATCCTGGAGGCGTGATTTTCTTTTCCTTTACTCACTTAAATCCAAATTAACCCTGTGCAGCTGCTTCAGGCTGACATGAGATGGGCCCTGAATTAGGCTGTTTCAGTCCTGAGTGGGCTCTCATGTTTGCAGAGGCTTTGAAAAGGCCACAGTCTTGTTTGCTCCTATCTGCATCCAAGTTTCTTTGGCATCGGGCTTGTCCTTCTGCCCCTCGGAGATCCAGGCTTGGAGTTTCATCGTTGGTTTTGGTTAATTAAAAATTGGCCTCACAGAACATGATCCGAAGTGAAAAGCACACGAACTTCACACCAAGGTTGCTAAATATTTCATATTATCCCTGGATTTTTTTCAATGTTTTTGGCTTACTCTTGTAACGTAGTTTTGTTTGCTGCAACTGGAGGGGATTAGATCCGTTTTCCTTCGCTCCCTTCAGCTGGTTTTCTCTTTGCAGTCAAGTTGTGAATAGTTCTGTTTGTTTTTCTGCTAGTAAGCCTGAATGAGAGGTGATGATTAAATAGAATTATGATTATGATTGAAATGTTGACAGCCGACAGTCAACATTGATGGCAAAGTTCTGTAGCAGGCATTTTGTACCTGAAGTGTACTAAATCAAAGGAAATAATTAGGAGCAGTTAATGTAAAGGTGAGCTGGGTGAAGCCAAGAAATACTGGAGTCCTTGAAGCCTTTTGGTGCTGTTCAGACTGGCTGGAAAGAGGGAGGTTTGGGGAATGGAGGTGCATCCTCTGCAGGTACAGGTCAGGTCGCAGGGACAATAACCAATTGCAGCTTCACCTTTGGAGAGCTTCGTCTCCTGTTTCTGGCTGGTGAGTTTTGAGGCCAATGCTTCAAAGTCCACTTTATCTTTTATTCACAAATGCTGATGTGTTTAAATGAATGGTGCAGTGCAGTTGCTATAAATAAGTGAGTGTCGATACGAGGCTTTAGCAGATGAAAGGCTCATTGATGGGAGCCAGCCCTGATAATGGCTCTGCAGGTTCCCTCAGAAGTCTGCAGGACAAGGCAGAGGAATCAGGCTTATGATCTGCTGCAGGAACTTTCTGATCTTGGTGGTGGTGCTTGCTCTGTGCAGGATGGGAAATAGCAAAATAATGGAGAAACCATTTATTGTTACTCTTGTGGAAAGATGGAGGAGGACTGGTGGAGGTGGCTATGATAAACTGGTATTTTATGGGAACATTTTTTCTGTCTTAACCTCTCTCCTGCGGCTGCAGGAGCCTGTAGCTGTCAATCCAAATCAGTTCTTTCAGCTATCTGCTTGAGCATCCCATGCCTGCAATCCTTTCTCTGGTTTTACTTGTAAAAGTAAAATATCAGCAAGCTATTCCAACCCCACGCTGGCATCTCTCACCCGTGGCTCTTGGGGGTGTATGTATGACACACCTTGTGCCAGAAGATGAATGTTCTAACAGCAGATGCTGCGTGTCAGGATCTCTGGACGTGGCAGGGAAGTTCTGGGTTTAATAAAATCCAGGAAGCCTTCTGCCTTACTGTGGCCCTGCTGAAACTGAGGAGGTTTGGTATGAGAGTGTATGAACTGAGGTGGCATCACTTGGTCCTGCGCTTTGGGGCTTGGGCAAGGAAGGGACCAACATGTGCAACCAAGCCTGGTTGAACAACATACTGTGGACAAAGCCAGCCAAACATCCTTTCAGGGGCATATCTTATTGTTCATTTTGTTTGTTTCATTTGCTGAGAGCTCAAAGGGATTGCATTAACTTGCTCAGGAAGAGACTTTCTCCTTTGGAGACAATCTTCCAGGCTTCTGTTGGGTTTCAGCTGGCTCCAGGCTGGCTCTGTGTGGCCAGGCATGTGGAGCTGCTGGTCTGTCCCAGTGTCTGCAGAGGCACCAAAGGCTGCTGCCACAGATACAGGAAGAAATAGCTTGTGCAAGGCATTGGCTGCAATTTGAAGGCAAGGGCAGTGAATTTCCTGCAAGGACGGTGAGTTTCCTTCTACATGCAGCATCAGTTGACAAGGATGTGTTTTATTTTCATGTTTGTCGCCAGGCCAGACAGCCTTGGTGGTGCCACTTGGGTGTTCCAACTGGGGTGCAGGCGCTCTCATCCTATGGCATTTCCAGGGGTGTCCTCCTCTGTAAAAATGCTGTTGGCATAGAGATGAATTTTCTTAGTGAAGAAACTGGTCCCTTCCCCAGGCCAGGTTCTGTTCCTAGCTACGCCAAAGCAATTTGGCTTCAAATTATGGAGAGATTGGCTCATTTTGAGGGGTTCATGACTTGGCTGTCCGGCACAGTCCATGGGTGGGTGTAGTGAGCCACTGACCACTGCTTATTCAGGACTGCCATGGAGTGATGCAGGGAGCAAGCAGCTTGCCTGTTTTGCTCCTGTTTCTGCCTATTTTTCTCTGCAGTGACTGTTCTTGTTCCCAGTTTTTGCTGGGCCACCATTGCACATTGTGCCTTGCTATTGCTTATGCTTATTTTTCCCCTGGATTTTATTTTTAATGGCACCAGGGCTATGATGATGGCTGTTTTCTTTCCCCCTGCTGTAATAATTGGTACTTCAGGAGAACTGAAATAGGCAGCTCTGCCTTCCTGCTGGATTGCTTAATGCATTTTAATTTAATTAATTAGATTGTCCATTTTGGTTACGTCACGGACGAGGCATAGGAAGTCAGAGCCTGGAGTGGTGCAGGCTTGCACAGCCTTTTAGTGCTTGATAAAAGCTTTTGTTAGAGGTGCATGTTGTTGTTTTCCCTCAGTGGTGGCTCCATTAATGCTGTAGCTCTGCAATGGGGCCAAGGTGGGTGTTCCCATTCTGCACGTTTGGATTTGTGCTACTCAGTGTCCTTTTCTTCCAGCCTCTTGAATGGAAAATGATCCTGCAGCAGTGTTCTGCACTGCTTTCACAAGATGAAACTTGAGCTTGCATCTCTAGTGCTGCTTTCCTGGTTGCTGTGATCATGGGGGTCTGACACTTCAGCCCCTGCACCCCATCTCTGAAAAGCACTCCAAAGGGCAAGCCCCAGAAGTCGGGAAACCTCAACTGTGGTTAACATTCCAGAAAGGCACCTGTTCAGCCTCTACACTGAAGTACTCATGGCTGGAATCTTTAAAATTGCTGCCCAGAGTAGGGAAAACAGATGGGCAAACAGAAACCATTACATTTGCAGATTTGGTCTTCCATCATTTGGCAAGAGAGGAGCTGGCTGCAGTATGAAATGTTACAGCAAGCAGTGTTGTGATAGTTCGTCCATCAAAATACCTGTCCCATTAATGGCTGCAGCCTTTTTGCTTGCTGATGAATCCACAAAGGAGAGAGTGGCCAGTTGTCCTGGGATCAGTTAGGAGCCGTCACCCTCCCAGACTGGGAGAAGAGTGTTGAGATAGGACCAGGGATGCTCTCTAGGTTAAACTCTGCTAAGCTGAGATAAAAACCAGATGCAAGACTTGCTGGCTTATGGACACTGCAAAGATGTCCTGAAAGAGTCAGTGAAACGAAGCAAAGGCCAAGGGAAAATGGTTGCACTTCTCCAAGCGATGGCTTTTAGGGGTGCTGTGTGATAGTAACAGTGATGGGGGTTTCCTAGAGAGAGCTGGTAGATGCAAGGCTTGAAAAACCTGGCTGGCAAATTAACCTGCTTGCAGCACAGAGAAGGGCAGGGCCTTGGTTTTGCAGGAGCTGTTCTTGTGCAGGTCAGGGAGAGATGCTGGATATTCCATACATGTGAGCATGGGGAGGGACAGAGCACCCCAGCCTGCTGAAGAACAATTCAGTGGACAGTGTATAGCACATAGTAGCTTAGTTTATTAAAGCTTTGAGATAAAGGATCAAACTCCAATTTAACTTTAAAATGGGATTCTCAAGAACTGTTGGGGTTGGACTTATCAAGTGATGCTGCATAATTCATTGCTGATTTTTATCACATCATTTAAACATAAAAAAAGCTATCAGAGGGTCAGCCCGGGAAAGTTAGCTGCTGACAGCAACCTCCTTGACTCGCCCTCTCTCACACCAGCCGTGCTGGCTGACCGCATCCAGCAGGAAAGGCAGAGCTGCAGGAGAGGAGAGGGGTGTGGGGTGGGTTTTGTGGTGTAGCTTGAGCAGAGAGATGAAGGGAGGTTTGAAAATGATGGTATGTTCAATCTCAGCCTTATGTCCTGCAGAGCAGAGCGGTGAGGTGCTGTGGTGTTGTCCAGAGAGGTATAAAATACAGCCAGCATTAGCACATTATGGCAAAAACACAGCCCTTGGTGCTGGCCGCCTGCCGCTTCCCGTGGGGGCCGTAACTGATGGAGCCTTCTTGCAAGGAAACTTCATAAAACATACATTTTATTGCTTTGCTTTCAGGGCCTTGATACTTTGGGAGTTAGCACTTCTCCTCAGACCCAGTGACGCTCAGACTGTGTTTTTCTCACAGTGAAATGGCTTTCAGAGGGGGTCAGTAATTCTTCAGTCCAGATTTTTGAAGTGTTACCAACGTGGTTCACAATAATGGTTTCTTTGTTTTTCTTAGACTTTCCTTGTCCTTGGGAAATCCACACAGAAAGTTGTTTTGTGTGTCTTGGAGCATCCCATAAACTAAGCTGGTGTGTGTCTGTGTGTTGTGCTGATGCTGTTCGTTGTTTTTTGAGGTGAGGACTGCAAGAGGAAAATATTTGATTGCAGTATTAAGTGTTTGTTCTTGACTCATTTAATAGAAGTTAATTTAGATTCACCATGATTTAACTTCAAAAAATAAATTAGCTGTACTTAAGGTGTTAAAAATAGTATTTCTAATTGCAATAGCATCTGGCAGAAATCCTGGTTTTGAAGTAAAGTCAGACGTACTCCTACGCCATAGGTGAGGTTGAGTCATGGAGGTGACAGGTTTTTAGTTGACATGAAAGTAATATATTTTTGTCTCTGCTAAGTCCTCCCAGCAAATGCTGAGGCCCAAGGTAATGCACCGTGGGTGATGCAGAACATTCAGAGCTCTGGGTAAAGGCTTGGGACTTGGATGTGAAAATCACTCTTAATAATGCAAACAGCCATGTGTACCACAATGCCAGGTGATTTAATGACCAGGCTTTTTCCATTTGGATGTTAATGCTGTACAAGGCTCAGCATGTTTTCTCCTCCTGGATGAGCCCTGGCTTGCGGCAAGAAGCCTCAGTGAGCCTGTCTGTGCTTTGCATGGGCGTTTTTTGTTTTCTCTGCAGTCTTTCTGAAAAAAAATCCTACTTTTCACAGTTCTCAGGGGCAATCCCAAAAGTTTTCCTTCATCCTGCTCCTAGGAATTGACCAGGAGAGCACCCAAAGCTGCCCTTTTTCCCCCACTGCAACTGCATCCATTTGCTGAGTGCTGCACTCTGTCCCTTCTCAGTCAGAGGTGCTGGGACGCCGACCAGCAGCAGCAGCAAGGTTTAGAATCACGGAATCATGGAATGGTTTGGCTTGGAAGGGACCTTAAAGTGTAATCCCAGTGGAGGAAGCATCTGAGAACAAACAAGTTCCCAGTCAGTCTCAGTGGAGCATTTGTAAAACGTTTGTTACCAACAGTGATGCAAAGTAAATCAAGAAATGGGCCAGATCTTCCTGTGCCAGCTGACTTTTGCAGTGGTATTGAAATAAAAGAGGTAACAGCTCTGTACTTGTAAGCTGAGCAAAATCGCTTGCAATTACTGCGACACAATGATTTTGGTGTCTTTCCAGTGCCTTAAAGAACATCTCTTTCCAACTCTCCTGCCATGGGTAGGAACACCTTCCACTAGACCAGGTTGCTCAGAGCCCCATCCAGCCTGGCCTGGGGCACTTTCAGGGCATCCACAGCCTCACCACTCTCACAAGGAAGAATTTTTCTGGTTTCTTCCTGATGTGTAATCTTCTGTGGACCCTGGTGCTCAAGACCCTGACTGCTGGGTTTCCTTATGCTCCCTGGGCCTCTCCAGCTGCTGAGCCTCTCCTGCTGTGACCACAGGGAGCAAAGCAGTGATGTTGCTCCAGGAGGAGCCTCCCTGCCCAATGCTTTTTGTTGCTCTCTCTCCACCAGACCCACGGTACTGGCCAGGGACTCACTCCACAGCCCTCAGGTTGCTCTTCCCACTCTCATTTGAGTCCCTGTAAATCCACAGAGTACTTTCTGGGATGAAAATCTCCAGTGGTATTTATGAAACTTTGTTTTCATAAACTGCTGGTTGTTCAATAGGGCATAAAACAGCCAGTATGAGACAGTTATTTGCTCGACAAAATCATTCTGCTCCCTAGCTCCAATTTTACACGGCGCTTGCTGCATTTCATTTAGTTCTCCAAGAAATGTGACACAGTAGATTAACTATTGATATCAAAATACGGAGTTTCCTGTATGACTGTCACTTACCTTCCTCCATCCTCTCCCTTTTAACCCCAGATGATCAAGTAGTGCCAAATCCTGTTGCTCCTGTGATGAAATAGGTGCTGAAATGCCTCAGTGGAGAGAAATTTTAGCAGGATGTTTTAGACATTTCTGCTGTTTCCTGTCTTCTCAAAGTTAGCATCAAACTACTGATGTCTGAAATGACTCTGAAGTATTTTGTTCAGCCTAAGTAGTAGTATCTCCCTTGGTGACTAGTCAGCATCCAGCACCTTCAGCACAGAGAAATATTGCCATTGTCAACATAAATTACCATGTATTAAGTAAATAATGCATAATTAATGTCATGGCAAATAATTTATTGTGCAGCTGATCGGGAAACACTTTTAAAAAAAAGCAAAAGTAAATAGGATGAGGAAACCTATCAGATCTTTTTTTTTTTAATTTATTTATTTTTTATTCCTTTCCCATCTGTTTGGGACACCTGACCACAGTGCTGCAGGTGTGCCCAGCCAGTGCATGGGGGGACCTTGGTGGGCAGCAGCCAATGGTGGCATTTGCAGCTTGGCCATGAGCCAGGTGAGAGGAGAAGAGGCCAACTGCCTTCAGTAGTTATTTTAGCGTGGAAAACAATTGGTGAGAAGAAGAAAATCACTTGACCAAATCCCTGTTTGTTTTTGCACAGGGTGACAGTCCCCTCTTGCCCCCCAGCATCAGTATTTCCCCACGGTCTGTGCCCTGTGCTAAGGATGGTGCAAAGTAGGAGGTGTGGGAACTGCTGGCAGCCTGGGCTCACTGGACAGCCTGGAGGCACTTTGTCCCCCTGGCCACTGCTTGTCCCACCATCCACATCATGATGCAATGGGCACCACCTCCTTGAAAAAGATACCCAAAGTGAGTGCCGGAGTGGGATGCAGTTTTCCTGGAGCTTCCTTTCAAATTCTCACAAAGGTGGCCAAGGGGCTGTGGTTAGATACCTTCCTGCAGAGATAAAATCACTTCTATTAAAGAGCTCTTTAATCTAGGCAAGGATCCATTGCAAGAGCCAGATGCCAGAAGCTGAATAACCTGGGCCTGATTTCCTGGCATGGCTGTGCTCTAACCATCAGTACAAAAAGTGCAGCAAAACAGAGGAGAGCAGAAATATTGATGCAGTCTCAGAGCTGCCAGGGTGCTCCTGATTTTTCTGCAGGGTTTCCTCTTTGTGCTTTGAAATAGATAAAACTCAATTTTATGTGGTAGGTCCTGGGGCGGGTGGTGTTTGCAGAGCCCCTGATGCAGCAGATGCTTGCAGAGGTGGAAACAAAACAAGGGCAAGGAAGGATGAGCAGTGGGCACCGGGAGAACGAGTCATGAATTGTGTGTTATGTAAAGGGCAAGAACAGCTCCCTCGCCGAGGTGCTGCTGCACGTGGGAAGCTGCAGGTAACCGCAGGAGCATCCCAGCCTCGCAGAGCCAACAGGGTCAAGTGCAAGGGGGGGTTTGCTGAGATTCTAAATTGTTTTCAGACATGGTTTGTGCAGAGTTGGTGTCAAAGGGGAGGCAGATCCCAAGGGACGGTGGTTGGAAATGAATCTGCCTGCTTGCACAGCCCCTTTACCTCCCTAGGTGAGCAAAGTTTTGCTACTTGTAATAACAGTCCTGTGGAAGTGTCAGAATTGTGAAGGTGTGATTTTGCCCCAGTGCCCTCCCTCCCGATTCTAGTGAGAGCAGTGTAATCCCAGTGGAGGAAGCATCTGAGAACAAGTTCCCAGTCAGTCTCAGTGGAGCATTTGTAAAACGTTTGTTACCAACAGTGATGCAAAGTAAATCAAGAAATGGGCCAGATCTTCCTGTGCCAGCTGACTTTTGCAGTGGTATTGAAATAAAAGAGGTAACAGCTCTGTACTTGTAAGCTGAGCAAAATCGCTTGCAATTACTGCGACACAATGATTTTGGTGTCTTTCCAGTGCCTTTTTTAAGGGATCGAACAATGTTTTTTAGAAAAGGATGCATTCACAGTGGATAAGCAAAACCTGGGATTAGTAACTCATTGTTGCTCATGAGAGAAGCTTTCTTCTGCCTTTTGGCATGGTAACAGGGAGAACCCAGCCTGCTCTCTGTAAGGCTGCTTCTGTACATGACTTGACCCCATGCTGGAAAAGGAGTGCTCACTACAGAGCAGGAAAGTTTCCTCTGAAATTTTGAGGCAAACTGTCTTGACATGCACACCTCTTTGGTGGTGGATGCTCGTGTGCAGGAGTCACTGCAACTCAGTCAAGTCTATGAGGAGCAACTTTAAATAAATTTTATAAATAAATAAATAGTGGGCAAGGCCTTCAGAGAACATCTTCAAAAAATGAAGGGTTTGACCCCGGTTGGTTTAGCCTACTTACAGCTCAACTGGGAACTCTGAGGTGAGGAGAGCCCACAGTCTCCGCTGTGAATTATCCTCATCAGCTAATTTCTCACAAGTCTCCAGCTCCCAGCTTTAATCTGCTGTATCTGAGCAAACATTGGTGGTGCAGAGAGGTTGGGAGACACCAGAGTTTATTTTTATGTGCATTTTTACATCTAGTCTGATGGTCTTTCCTGGACTGTGGCTCACCATCAGCATCGAGTTAGATGACCCCAGGAAGTATAATCCCAAATCCTTGCACAATCACCCCAATAGCTGTGCATCCTCAGCCTGCTGTCTGCATCTTGTGTTGACACAAGCCAGTGTGGAAGCATCTCAGATCACACTAGTGACTCGGGCACTAGCTGGAATGAAAAATTTGGGACTATTAGGTTTTCAAGGCAGGAAGATCAAAAGTTTACTTTCTGGTGTTTAGGGATCCTCACTTCCTCCTTAGAGGGCCAGGTGTAATTTCAGGTCTGCTTGACCTTCTAGCTTGGAGAAAGGCAACCTTTATACATGATGCATGAGCATAGGTCTTTGAAACGTGGGAGAAATGGCTTGTTCATGGAACATGCAAACAAATTACTTGCTTCGGCCTGGAATTTAAACTGACATTAAGCTCTGAGAACATCTATATTTAATTACATCTAAGGGCCAGAAGACAATACATAACCTTAAAATGGTGTAATTAAAAGTGAAGCCCTTCCTGTGGAAGAAGTTCATCCTAATAAAACCCAGGCTTTCTGCTCTGAGGAGAAGCAAGGAGGTGTTAACTAAAGCAAATCATCTTTAGCACAGCAGGTTTCTTGGTTGTGTTTTGGGACTGGCTTTGGGTCTGGATGTAACCATCCATAGGAGGTGGTGTGGAAGTGTAGCAGGAACAGCCTATCTCCCTGGCATGGGGTTTTTGCCCTCAGTAGCATCTCTCTCAAGAGCACCAGTGGCAGGTGGGCAGTGGCTCTCCTGGGACAGCTCTCCCCTCTTCACCTTCAGCTCCGTCAGAGCAGTGATGCAGGACACTGACCCTGAATGCTTTTCGCCAAATGTTTAATGTTCTTTCCATCCTGCTTTTGTTAGTGCACATAATCCCAGGCTGGGATGGGCAGTGACTGAGGGAGGGGTAAAATGATTTTCCAATTTTTTTGTCCTGTTAGAGGAGTTCCCAGGGGATGGAGACTTCTAAAATAAATATGTACTTGGATAATTATTTTTAGCAGCCCTGCTTGCCACAGGGTATAAATTACTCCTGGCCAAGTTATGTTGCTTTGCTTTTGGTTTTGCATTTCGTCTTTTTGCAGCCACATTTTGTCCCCCTCTGCCCCAAAACATTGCCATTCCAGGCAGGAGGTTGGACTCCACGTTGGCAGTTTGCCATCTGCTGTCGGAGGTGGCAGCATAAAAAATTATGGATGCAATCTAGTGGTAGCCCTTTGCAAAACTGACTGTAAAATGCTGAACTGTAAAACCCTTTCCTCCTTTCAGAAGCAAGGCCGGGGTTATTAAACACAAAATATTGCACATTAAAACAGCATTAATCAGCTTGACTGGAAAAAAATATCTCTTAAGAATCTTGCTAACTCCAAATGGACGGTAAGGTTTGTAGCTTTGTCCTTGACTTGCTCTGTTTTACTCTGCACACATTTCCTCCAATTTCTCAAGATCTCTGCAAACACAGGCTCTTGACTGAGAAAAACAGACAAATTGTAAAGTGTTCAGGCTATTAAAAATTAGCTTAAACTATGGTATTTAGTGAATAACTTTTAAAAATTCTTAATATTCAGATTTTCTTTTAATATTTTTTCCCTGCCTTTTGCCATGCAAAGTGTATGTTTCTGGAGTAACTGATTTTACAAAGGAGTGTGAGCGTGGGCTCTGTCCAGTGCCCAAAGCGAGTGACAGCGTGTGAGTCCAGAGCTGTTTCAGCCTGGGATTCATTCTAGGGAGATGTGGCTTTCCACAGAGGCTGCAGAGGTGGCAAAATACCTGTTCTGTGTCAGAGGAGCCTGCCTGTAAACTGGGAATATCGCACTGCTTGCAGTATTGAAGCACCCTGCAGCTGCCTTTGGCTGGTGCTGTCACGGTGCTTGGGCAGAGAATTGCACATCTGCGTTTCTGGGCTGCAGGCTCTGCACGCTGGCGTGGGCTGCCTGTGGATGCATTGGTGTCAGCATGGAGGCAAAGGATGCAGGAAGTTGGAAGGGGTCTCTGGCCATTTCTTTTCAACTCTTTCCTCGTAGCACAGGCAGCTTCACAGTCCAGTCAGGTGGCCTACAGGAATTGCAAGGTGATTTCTGCTTTTGGGGGAAAAATCTGTGTGTGGACATGAGCATCCTGCGCTTGTACAAATCGCTCATCACATAAGCTGTCGTCAGAAAGGAATTATTTAAACCCTTCTGCTTAGAAAGGTCCCTTGCTAAGGTAGGCAGGAAACACTTTTGGAAAACCAGCTGCAGAACGTAAGACTCTGTAATCTTTGCAGAGCTTCAGGCAGAGATGTATTTTACAGGGAAGGTGCACTCAGATGAGCGTGAATTCTGCAATGCAAATCGTGGTGGCACTGGAGGGTGTGTGAGGGATGGAGATGGCCAGGCTTTGCTCAGCTAATTCACGCTCTGGATCAGGAGAGCTATTCCTATAAATACAGGGAGCTGAGTGCTTCAAGGACCAGTATATCAGCTGGCGTGGCACGGTTAACATTCGCATAGGCAATAAACACCATTTGCTGAAGATTTGTTCAGCAGTTCTCATCATCAAATCCACTTACTTTAAAAAATGTGATTGGTGCCTTGGTGAATACATTGCTGGGGGAATGTGCCTTCATTCTCAAAGAAAGTGGAAGAAATATCAAAGTCGCTGGTGTTTATCATTGCAATCCAGCAGTAAAAACAACATTTGGGGGAAAACATGAGAAATGAGCATTAGCAAAATGTGTGTTTATGGTTTAACAGCTACTATAAAGGAATAATTCAAAATGTAGTTTGCTAATGGCTTTCAAGTATAGTCTTTACCCTGCTTTTGATTGCAAATAGTCGGGTTTAAAACAAGGGGATAGCAGAGGTTTAGTCTACTTCATTACTGGTTGGAAAGCACTTCAGCTCGCTTTACAGTACAGTATCTTTTTTGTTCCTTTTTTTTTCCCTCTCCTTGAATTCTGTGCAATTGCTGTTTTATTGTTTTTCTTGTACAGTATCAGCTTCGATGTGATCTGCTGACATGTCTTGTTGGGCTCTCTGGAAAAGGAGCTGTGATGGTACAATGGGTGCCTTGGGTGGGACAGGAACTTGGCCTTTCCCTTCGCCCTCCCCTGTGCTTGCAGGGACTGTCAGGGCTGTTCGCTGTCACCAGGTACCTCCCCCTGTCTTTCTAGTTCAGACTTATTAAAAACAAGTAGTAAAAGAAAAAGAAGGTGCTTTTGAGTCTGGCATTGATTTTTTGATTTTCCCATTGTTGGTATCTGCTTGCAGTGACCCTTGGGGAGATGCTAAACCAGTGAATTCCCATCAGAAGCGTGTCTGTTTTGAGGATTGAATGATTTGAATTAAAAAAACCAACCAAAAAACAGTGTTAAGATCATTCTTAGCTCTTTCTAATAGTTACTTTTTCTTGTTAGCTGATATGAGCAACCATGTTGGTTGAAGACTCATTGGGCCATGCAGTGTCTGGCAGACATTTGAACAAAAGCCTTACACATTTTAAATTTTTTTCTTCCCAAATGCTTCAAAATTTACACAGTTTCTGTTATTTTACTTTTCAAGGTTGTAATGGCTTGGAGTGAAGCGCAATAACAATTTTGAAGGGCTTTTTCTATTTTAAGCCTTGCAGACTTGAAGTGACACAGGCATGAAAGTAATATTTATGTTGAAGGCACTGGATAAAATGCTGTAATGACAACAGAGGCAAATGGGGGTTTTGTCTTTTACAGTTTGGGGTCTGCTGCCATCCTACCTGGGAACACTGGGGTAGTGGTCGATAGATGCTCTGTCAGATTCCCCACTGAAGGTCTTCAAAGACCTTTCACCTTTTTAAAGACTGCTGAGTAAATAATTTTATGCAAACATATTAAGCTTAGTCCTCAGCATTTAAATTAAAACTTTAGGCTTTAGAGAAGCTGATACACCATTAGGTTTAAGACTTAAGACCTTCCGATTTTTTTTCCTGATTTGATCCCACAAATCTCTCGTGAGCCTGAAGTTCTCTAGAAGCTCACAAAGTCCCATTGATTTTGCAAAGCTAAGCATGTGCTTAAGTGCTTTGCAGGATCACAGCAAAACTTGGGTTTTCTTTATTTGCTTATACCAGGCCTGTGGAGATCACGTTTTCAAGCTTTTCGTAGTAATCAGGGAGTAGAAACTATTTATGTGTTTCAACAGCAGTTCAGGTTCTGATTTCACATGATTGCAGGAGCTCAGGTTGTCCTGTGCGTAACCAAATGTAAAGAGTTATAAATACTGTAAGGAACTATCTGTTTATCCTATATTTCTTATTTTATCTTTGAGATATCAATTGACATATTTTTCTCAACTTTTAAAGGAGGCGGAAAAAAAACAACAAACAAACACAACAAGAACAAGAACAACAAATTCCAGGCAGTATTTCTATGTAGCAACCTCCAGCAAGTCCTTTCCTAAGGATGGACTGGAGAGATAAATTCCTGTTACTGCTCAGATGAGAACTGCTCCTTCTCCAAGAGCCAGGTCAGTTATAAGTGACTGCCCTGCGAGTTTCCATCTAGCTGCTGGGCAGGAGTGTGAGCCACGAAGGAGCAGTGAAAGCCACCTGAAATTTGCAATCTCCAGGAGTAGATGGAAAGCAGTACGCTCCATCAGGTTGAAGGAACTCCTCGGCTGTTTAAATGTATGCCCAAGTATTATAAAACTATGTTTTACAGAGTTCTTTTATTACAGTTATGTGAGCTTGATCACATAAAGTTATATGGGCAACAAACAGACTGGTGCTGGAATGAAGTTCTTATGGCTTTGTTTTGATTTCCACAAGGAAAAAGAATGAATTTGAAATGCACTATCCAGCTGCAGATAGAAATCTTGGTAAAAGCAAAGCCGACTTCGAATTGGTAGTTCTGCTTGCCACAGGGTATAAATTACAGCTCTCTCCTTTCTGGACCTTTTTGGGGTTTTTTGTATTTTCTTGGCTGGAGGACCTGTACCTTCAGGCCAAGCTTTGCAAAGCTTTCCTTGTCTCATCTGCAATTCTGTGGCTGTTGTGTGAGCTTTGCCTGAGTGAGGGCTGTAAATTGGAGCCCAGTATTGTGAAAAATGGTGTAATCTAATCTCAAATATAAGCAAATCCTATAAAGGAAAACTGGAATGAGAACTCCCGGTGCTTACTGGAATTATGAATGTAATTAAGAGTGTTAAAAATGTGTTGCAAACACTGTATTGTTATGCTAATCAGTCTCTTTTTGTTTCTCTCCTAATGCCTTTCACCTGCAATGATTGGAAACACTTGAAATGATTGGATATTTGGCATTTTCCGGTTTTCATCTTAACTATTCTGGAAATTCCTACCTGCAGGTAAGCTCCTTGTTATTAAAAGTATGCAGATTTGCATATTTGGTCTAACCTAGCTTTTACATTACATTTTAGAGAGGAAGTGGTCAGCAGTTGAAATGGAACAGTCTATGGTATATTCCATTCTGTCCCCAAGGATTAGGTATTAGTGCTGCAAAATACCAGGCAGGGTAAAACTGAATTTGGTGGGCCATGTGAATGTCAAACAGAGCATGATACATTCAGGAACCTACCAAATGCAGCCTCTTGAAATTGGTGTGGGTTTTTGATGGTTCCTCTCTAGGAAATAAGGTTTTACTTGCATCATTTTTCTTCAAGGAGCAAAGTAGATTTCTAATCCTCCTGTTCCTAACAACAGCTTGAAGACGAAAACATAAACGCTGAGAGCCAAAGTCAAATACAAATAACCAAGCATGGATGTGTTTGTGTAGCTCAAGGATTCCTGGGGCTTTTCTCAGGGTTTGAAGGCTTGATCCTGGATTGCCTCTGGTTGCTGTCCTTGAGTTGCTCTCCCACACAGCCCTCGCTCCTGGAAAGCTGCTACTGTTAGTTGGACAGTATCCATGCTTAGGAGCAACCCTTCCCTGCTGTTGCTGTGCACCCTCTGCAAGACACTGGGATGGCCCCTTGGGCACTGGGATGACCCCAGAGGGGTTCCAGGAGGTCCAGCAGCTCTGATGTGCGGTGTCTGGCACATGCACGAGCACCACCAAGCAAGGTGCAGTGCCAGGTTGGCTGGCATGGGAAGAACGGGGATCCAGCCCTGCACACAAGTTTACTCTCACCTCCAGCTCCTTGCAAGCGCAGGACTGTGCTGAGCAGCAGCACCCAGGTGTGGTGGCTGCTTTCTCGGTACCAGCACAGAGTGACTCTCCAGCCGTGACCTCTCTCCTGCTGCCCTGCTCTAGTCATTCCCCCAGCAGAGACAATCAGGTCTGAGCAAACTGTTTGTTTTCTGTGAGTTTAATATCTCACCACCAGGCAAAATAAAATCCTTGGCAATTCCTCTCAGGTCTGTCCGATGGGTCTTTTCCATTTCCATGATGCAGCAGGTTTTTTCAGCAGGACGCAGATCGCTGTTCTTATTTTGTGGAAGGAGATTTAATTACAGTGTAAGTGAGTCACATCCATCATTTCCAGTTCAGAGCCCATCCAGAGCTTCTCTCTGTGTTTTGGGTACGTGAAGTCACAGGGTTGTTTTCACTGCATTTCCCTTGGGTTTGCCAAAACGATAGCTAATTAGGGCAGAAACAGGCCACCTTCCAGGCTGTTCCCTTGCAGGATATTTTTTGGATGTCACCATGTGCTTACTCTCCCCAGCACTGCAGTACTTTCTGCTCTTATCTCTATTTATTTTTTTTTGCAGTAAATGGTGTAAGCTTTGGAATTTGGACCCTTGAGTGAAAATGATAACGCAATGCTGGTTTTATTGAGCTGGAATAACTGGTCTGGGAAACTGAACTGAAATAGCAAGGCGAGTGTGTGCTGGCTGAGAGCAAATGAGCAGGAACTGCTCTAGGCTGGGCAGGTTTGTGTTTGTGTGCAGTCTTCCTTCTCTCTCATGGTTTTGGTTTTTGTTTTATGACTGTTAGGTGTTTTAAATCAGTCTCCCTGAGTGTGGAGCAAAAGGACATCCCTGAAGCTGATACTTCTTAAGAAATGCGATTTGGGATAAGCACTGAGCTCACATTTCATGTGCCTGCATCAGTAGTAGTAGGAGGACCACTTTTTTGGGTAGTTCTGGGTCTTTTTCCTTTCAGACCTGAGAGTTCATGCCACAAAATGGGCACTCTGGGAATACCAACCATTTCTTGTGCTTCTGTCCGAAACACACCAGGTCAGGATTTCAGGCAGGTTTGGAGCAGGTGGGACTTGACCCAGTGGTTCCAGGCTCAGGATTTGAAGTCTGGCACCATGGAAACGTGGCTGAGCACCTACTTGAGCTTGGGGTGCAGCAGGTTCTCAAGGGACAATTCAAAACCAGTGGGGATGCTTTGGCACCCGCTCTCCCATTTATTTTTCTAGGAGGGACGTCGACTTTTTATTTGTGTGACTGTGTTATTTTCCAGTATATTAAACCTTCTATTTTGTGGCATTCCAGGGGCACGTGGCTGCTCCTGGGCTGTAACACCCACGGCGCCAGGCTGTGCTGCCGAGCAGTGAGCCAGCCATTGGCATGACTTTTAGAAATGCAGTGAGGACAATAAGGCAACTATTGCTTTAGCTATCCCTGTTGTACATGTGGTTGCATAAATGTGCTAGATTATGATTATCTCTGCCTCATAATTAGCAATTTGCATAACTGCTTGCTGTGAACAAGAAGTCCCATCAGTGTTATGAAGGATTTATTTAGCTGTCTGAATATATTTTTGTTATCCAGCGCAGAAGGAAAACAATCGAAATGGAAGCAGTCCCAAATGCTTGGTGTTATTTCTAACCCGCACGCATAATTAACAGGAGTACTAATTGTTCAGCACCAGAAACTCATTTGTTTCTCTATAGACTGGAAGAACATTAATTCTCAGAGTGCCTCTCTCTCTTTTTCCCCACAGCCAGCAGTATCATAAGCTCTGCAGTCGGTTGTAACCAGATTATATTTGTTGTGTTTGCAACGTAGCACTTGCGATAGTCTTGTCTTTTCCCAAGCTTCTGTCTAAGGGGTGAAATGCATGTAAATGTATGTAGTCATGGCTGTGTTTCAGGCTGTCAGCAATGGATTCTTGTACCTGCTGTTGTCACATGAAGTGAGGGCTCAGCCAAGGTGTCGGTGATACCTTGTGTACCTGCTTGTTGCCAGAGCATCCCAGCCTAGCAAATGCCAAGAGATGAGACCTGCTTTGCTTTCTGGCTTTACCTGTTCATCTGCTCCTATGCTCCAGATGATAAAATGTACTTTTGGAAAAGTAATTTTGCATATCTGGTTTTGATTTTGAAAATGGGATGCGAAGTTGGTCATGTCCCTGTGAAGGACCAGAATGACTCCCTAGAAAATGATGGCTTTATTTGCACTCATGTAGGCTGGGAATCATGGGAGCTGGGAAATCCACCTCTGTGAGCAGCATTTCCTTTGGAAGCCATTTAAGTGTAGGTCTTGGGTGAGTACTGTTTTGTGCCACATAGCCTGAATTTGATGTAGAGCTGGGTCAGTAAGATGGAGCAAAGGACAGGCTGACAAAGAACCTAGCTCTGGGAATTATCCAATTTTTGAATGTCTGCTGAATCCTGAGCTGCAGTAGACTTTACTTTGGAATTTTAAAAAGTACATAGCTCTTCCTCAGGAAGCTGCTGAATCCTGACAAAAACACAAATTCTGTTTTTTCTGATCTTGGAATGGGACACCAGTCACGACATGTCTCACCGTGTGCCTTTTTTGCCCAGCTCGGTGCTTTAAGGGCTGCGTGGCCACTTTCTCCTTGGCTTTCAGGAAGGAGCACATCTCTCCCTGGTGGCAGCAGGTCTGTGCCCAGGTCAGAAGAAGGTCTGCAGAGCCTGTGGTTGAGTCTATGCAGTGAGAATTTAGGAAAAAAGCATGAGCAGCTTAGAAAAGTGATTGGCTGAGAAGGTCCTTTTAAGTTTCTGGTGACAATCCTGAAAAGTAAGATCCTCTAAAGGTCTTTTTCTGTACTGAGCTGTAGCTTTTTCTGCATAAATAGTGCTGGAGAAAAATAATTTACTTGTGAAACATGTGTCCTATGTGGTAGCAAACATATACAATGTCTAGACAAAGGAAGCACTGCTGCTAGGAGAGGCTTGAAGCACAGGCCACTGAAATCATGGGTACCTTGGTATGGGGTTGAGAGTGCTTTTAAAAGTTGGCCTGCTGCATGCTGGCTAAAAGGCCAGAACACTGTCTTTAGAGAACTTGCCTGATATGAGATAATATTGTGTAATCCAAGAGTCAAATGATTTAATATGCAATGAACCCAAAATCTCATTTAAAGGAGTGAATGTGCAGCTTGCACTAACATAATTTACTTATTTTTATGAGCATCTTCCATGCACCGCTAATAAATATGAACTATTAACGGGTTTTTAATCTGATTCGCGTTTATTACAGGTTGAGTGTGAGGCTATAAATAATGCTTGCTTAGAGGCATGAAGTGTAAAGCTGTGTGAGTGGGTCCCTCAGACCTTCCTGGAGCTGGGCTGTGCAAGGCAGTGCCTATTTGCAATGCTGATGAGCCACCAACTCAATTCATCAGGCTGTGAGGATGCTCTTCTGGAGCATTTGCACCTCCATTTCCTCTGAAACAAGGTCTTGCTCTGACTGTATGGGTTTGAAACAGGTACTTTGGGGCACTGTCAGTGTTTCGCTGTTCACTGGGAACTTAAAAGTCAAACTGCTTGTGAAAGGGAAGAGAGGTCTTGGAGATACTTATTGCTGATGTTTTCCAGTCTCCCTTAAGCTCTTCTATCTCTCCCACCCTTCCTCAGCCATCAGGTAACACAAGTAATACAAGTAATACGTGCTCATGTGAGGAGGAGAGGAGTTGGGCATAAGTCATTGGAGGGAAAAGGGGAGACATCTTAAGGACTTCTTTGCTCCTTTTTAATTTTTCTCTCCTCTCATGGAGCCATTTTCTCCTACAAGGTTGGGCCCCAAACAGATCTTTTTCTGGAGGGAGTTGCAGATTGAATAAGAATAAAAAAAGAAGTTGCTCATTGGAGTGTTCCCTGTTTCCAGCTGGGAGATCTTGACTCAAGAAAGGGAATAAATAAGCAACTCTGGCATCCCAGAATAGCAATAGCTAGGACAGGTAAGAAATTTTTGTGTTTCCTGCTGGAAATTTACCTTTTTTCAAGGAGAAAATGTGAAACAGGACTTGCAGAGAGGCTTTGCATCCTTATTTCATATCCTTCTTCTCACCATTTGCTGGCTGTGTCTCAAGGGCCAGGAAAGCTCCCCCCGCGTGTGCTTCACAGCCCCTCTTGCTGCTGCAGCCTGGTAAGAGATGCAGCCCAAACCAATTTGTCCAGAAAAGAAAAGGCAGGGAAAAGGCAGCTTTAGGACTGCCTGGTGAGATGTGGCAGCATAGCTTCTCTTTGTGGCTGAAAGTTTTCTGATCGTTTTGTCTCAAATGTTTACCTCCCTGATCCATGGAAGCTCCCTGAGGAAAAGAAACGCTTTGTGATAAATAGTTTTGTCAACACCCCAGCTTTCCTTCAAAAGCGTTCTGATGGAAACTTCTTAGGAACATGCACCGTTGGTCTTACTTCTTCTTTATTTGCACAAGCAGGTGTGATTTATTTTGCCCTTTGATGTATCGTGCAGCTCCCATTGAAAGCGACCGCGGCTGAGAATAAGATGTGAGAGCAACTCTTTGATGCTTCCCAAGATTTCATTAATGAGTGGGAGCGACCTGCAGTCTCACAGACTGCTTGATGGAGTTATAACTGGCAGAAATTAATTTATAAGCATTGGTCTAAAGTACACAATGACGTGGGCATGTTCTGGATCTTGTGTGGCTGTGTTTGTTGGTGCGTTGTGCTTTTCACACCAGTTTCCATTCTGTTATGTGGCTGATAATTGCAGAAGGGAGAGGCCAATGCCCTGGTTTGATGGAAGGGCAGAGAAGGTGTGTGTCCACTGAGTTCCATCTGAAGTTTGTATGGCATTTCCATTAAAAGCTGCATGGTTGTTTTACTGGAGAATATGATAAATATTTTATTCTGAGATGTTTTTGTGTGATCTGTGTAATATCATCCAGCACAAGGGCAGGGAGGTTGGGAGATTGTTCAAAACTGCCTTGTGGCGCTAACTCAGTACTGCTTAGTGCTTTGTTCTTGTGGATCTTTGTCTGTCTGATCCTTGCCTTGCACAAAAATCAGCAAATAAAACATCAGACCTGAACCCCCCAGTTTTCCCAGGGTGTGAGAGAGGAGGGGTTCCCAGCACAGCTCTTGTGACTGCAGCTGGTTGCCATTGGGGGCTGCAGAGATGGATTAAATCCCAGCAGCATCTGCAGGAAATGCACAGCAGGGGTCAAGCACAGCGCTGCAAAACCTGGCTCTGCACAGGCTGGGGGGGTTCTCTTGGTGGCTGTGCTACTTAAAATTTGGCAGCTTTGTGTGGCTTCAAAATGTACAGCAAGTGCCTGCAGATGCTGCCTTCCCCTTGGGCTGTGGCTGCCCAGTCGGGCCTTGGAGTGTTACTGGTGAGAGCAACAGTGTGGCCAGTCAGGGCTGTGGTGAGCAGTGCAGGCACTCGTCTGTCTCAGATGGCACCTAAACATCCAATTTTTAGTATTCATCCTGCTTCCTGCTGCAGGAGGTGCCTGTTGAATGCAGCCTGTATCCCAGGCTAACTTTGCTGCCCAAACGTTATTAAATGAAATGAATTTGCTGTGCCTGCAATGCTGTTTGCTGCTTTGTTGTGTAGTCCTAGAGTAAGAGCAGGTCAATACTGCATTAGTTCTGGCTTGATGTGACCTATCTGAAGCCACCAGAGTAAATTCAATTTGTGTTTATTTCTGTGCTGGAGTCTGTTCTTCATGGGCTTGACAAGGAATTAATCTTACCTTGCTTTTACTTATTTTGAAAGGAAGAACAGTGGAAGAACTTAATCCTGGAAAGACTTTGTGCTGGTTTTCAAATACTCCTTGTCTAATGTTTCTGTACAGCTTTGGCCTGGTGGTGCTTAGCTAATCCATCTGATCGTAATTCTCACAAAGTCCTTTGCAGTCTCCACTGCCCAACCTCTGATTCCCAGGAAAGGTTTCTATAGCTGAGACAGTGCTGTAAATACTGCAGCTCTTAGCTGGGATTTTTTTCCCCCACATAATTCATGGACCTCAGTAATGTGACTTCCCCGGTGAAAGGGCGTTTATAGATTTCACTCTCTAGTGCCTGATCCGTGACCTGCTGGAGTCAGCAAATGTCTTTCTGCTGACCCTATCTGGCTTTGGATCAGGAGATAGGGAGCCTTTTGAGTGAGAGCTATCTGCTCCTTTCTAATGGCTGTATCATATGTCATAGATTTTTCCTGGTTAGAAAGGGATATAAAAGCTGCGATGTTAGAAACCATAATACTTTGTTAATTGGATTGCATTAAAGCACGTTAATCAAACTGAAAGGGAATGTTAACTGGATTTTCATGTCAGCTAAAGCAGCACTTAGAGCCTTCTGCAAAGATGAGAACCTGTTTGGTGGTGCTTGAGGACACAGGAGTCAAACCAGGGTTTCCTTGCAAGGAGCTGAATGGTGCCTGTGTGAATCTGTGGATGTGAGAATTAATGGCGAGATGCAGGATCATGCATTGTGATCCCAGCCTTTCCACCCTGGTGCGTCACCAGTCCCCAGAGACCTGAGCTCAAACCAGTAGAGGGTTCAGGCTGGTTGAGCATCTTAAACATATGAGATGCAACACAATTTTCGTGTAAAGAAAGACTGGAGCCTGTCCATCAGCTTTCCCAGTTTTAGAAGCTGTTTCTCCCAAGCCTATCCTGGCACAGATGGCTTTTTCTCTCTTCCCAGAAAAGTTCACCAGGCAGAAACAGCAAAGCCAAGCCTGTGAGCCATGGGCATCCTCACAAATGTGCCATCATTTCAGGTTTATAAAACAGTGATAGGTTTTAAGTCTACCTTTGTGTAGAGATAAGAATGTTAAAATACCTATGGGTCTTTTTTTAGGAATCATTTATAAAGGACCACAGGTGAGATGACAATGATTTGCCTATCAGGCTACTTTTTTGTACATCTCTCTCTCTTCTGGGAAGCCTGTTGGCTGCACAGTTGTCACCAGTTGCTCAAATACAGCAGTTTTGGGTTGCTGGGAAGTTTTTTTGCCATAAACTATTTTTCATTTCAGTAGCAGATTCTCATTATGCAAAAGGAGAAACAGCCAAGGCAAGTGTTTAAACCTACTTAAGATTTGGACTGCATCATCTCTATAATTGAAAAGCAGTGCTTGGGTCATTGTTCGGTTGCAGCTTTGCTTCTACTACTTTGGCAGATGTTTAAACATCCTTCCTGATGCTGAACCTGGCGGAGGGACTTGGCCATGGTGTGCTGCAGGCCCTCCTGCTCCCCCAGCATGTGGAGTCGCAGCAAAGGGAAGGGGCTGCAGCTTGATTTCCCCCAATACAGCCACCCCACAAGTAAACAAGCATAAATCATCCAACCCAATGGACTGGTTTTCGGTCGAAAGTGGTTGTTAAATTCCTGATTGTAATTGTGATTTGCATTGCCAAGCAGCACTTCAGGTTTAAATAATCGATGTTTCATTTTCTTGTTCCGTTCATGTGTGCTGGTTGTGTCCCTGAAGGGAGGTTTGATCTGATTGTTTGGTACCTCTTGCTAACCCAGGTCTCCTTGTCTTACCTTTGCAGATAATTGCTGGGTTTGATTTTTGATTCACAGCTTGCCTTGGGTTGAAAGAGGCATTCTAGAAAGTCACTTCTTAGAATTTGGTGTTAATTGACTAAAGTAACTTAAAAGTAGAGGATATATAGGAAAACTAATATGCTTCTTGAAACATTTTTTTCTTCTGTTCAGCTTTGACTGGGAAAGGAAATATTGCTCACAGTTACACCCAAAGCTGGTCATAGCTGGTCATCCCATCCTTCAACATGATCATACAATTTTTGTATCTTATTTTCATTCATTAACTGACAGAAGAGCAAAAGCTGTCATCTTCTGTGTCTTCTTGTTCTGCTGCTCAACCCTGAATGATCTGATCATTAGCAGACCTACTTGAGTAAGTAAGTGGAGAAAATACCCTCCTTCCTCAGTGGATGGTTCCCAGGCTGTCCTCATCCTGCCCCATCCAGCAGACCTGATGGCTGGGGGAAGTGAAGGGTGACAGGAGCATCATTCCCATCACCCAAAGCTCTGGTCCTGGTCTGCTCAAAGGGTGCAGAACAGACAAGGTGCACCCCGGGGCAGAGGGCATAAGGAGAGGTGAGCCCAAGTCCTTCCTTCTCAGCTCATGTGCAATTTATCAATAGAAATGTGCACCACTGTCTTTGCAAAATGTTTTAACACATTTCTAAGAGTTGTCCCTCCAACACTGTCAACAGTGTTAAAATAGCAACAAAGCAATATGCTTATCAAGTAAGTATCAAAGCCAGGGTAAATCAACACTGCAGTGTTGATGGTAATTCATCAAATTAGTGAAATCACTATATAAGGATTGATTAATTTGGCTACTAATTTGAACTATAAGGGGGTGACTCTCCTTCTGATGCAGGTGGTCTTCTGGGATTTCCAGTAAGTCAATCAAATCTATAATTGCAAGCTGGCTAAATCATATGGAAAATAAACTATCATCTGACACTTCAGCCACTACAGCAGAACCAGCTGCACACATGTGGCGCAGGAGGGCTGCAAAGGACTCTCCAATACCTTTTGTTTTGTCACACAGTGTTTACTCACTGGCAGGATGAAAAGTCATCAGGGCTCAGGAGCAGAGGGCTGCTGAGCTGCGCAGCAGATCCGACGCTGTGGTCTGTCCCTCATCCATGGTTGCGGATGGCTTGCTGACGTGTTCCCAGGGATTGTGGATGTGTTTGGTTAAATGAGAGGGAACTAAAAGGCCTGCTGCATTTTTAGATGGGTTTGCATGGCTCACAGTGCTGGATGCAGGCTCTTTTAATGTTGTTGAAGGAAGTCTTGCTGACCTCGACTTCGTGCAACAGTTTGATCACGTTGCTTTCAGGATGCAGTGAGAGGTTGCAGAGGGGACTGTAGCTCAATCCACCTCTAAAAGAAACCAGGGTGTGAAGGGATTTTCTGGGAGTTGGTGGTGTTGGTGGACTCCTCCTTTTTGCCAGTTCTGTGACTCTGTCGCTGTTCAGGCACCTCACCTCGGTGTGTTAAGCCACAGGCACTGGTGAGGGCTGGGTTTCTGATGGGCCCACCAGCAGGAACCACCCATCCCTGGAGAGCTGATCTCATCCGAATGGCTGCTGCCAGGAAAACTCCAGAGGAAAGGCTGAGAATTGCTTCCTCTAATGGCTTTTTATCCAGCAAAATGTTTTGTTGCCTTATTTATGACTTCTTCTGTAACATGGGAGCCTGGGATGAAAAAGCTGAAGGCTTCCTTTTATTTTTGTCTGCAAACTCCCTCTCACTGCTGCGGATTTGCAAGTTCTTTAGTGGGATAAAAGTTGTGGCTGAGGCTCACAACTCCTCTGAGTTGTTTCATTATGCTGTTGACATGAACACTAAATCCTGCTTTCCTTTGCTGCGTGCTGAAGGTCACTGCTGCAGTATGATCGTAATGAGCCTCATAAGCCAGTGTCTCATCCCGGCAGAGCTCTCTGCAGATTGCCCAAAAAAAACCCAACCATTTATTTTTTAACCTTATCAGTCTACAGATGCCGAAGGCATCGTGTGAGCCTGAGTCTTGTAGCTCATCGATGTTGGATGATGCTTTGATCTTATGGGAATAAGGCAGTGGAATAGAAATAGGCAGCGTTTCAGGTAGTAAATGCAAGACTCAGCATCAGAGCGCCCGCACTGAAAGCAGTGGTCCTTGTGCTGTGTACCCCATGTAACCCGGCAGGAACATGTGGCCATGCAAGCCCACTCTGATTTTTGGCTACACACAGTCTATGAGAGGTGGATGGAGGAGTCCTTCAGCAGGATGCAGGTCCCAAAACAGAGGGAGAAGTTGGAAATGAGCCATTGAAATAAATGCACCTGCAGCTTCTCAACTGTCTCTCTGATCATAGTTTTCCAATTAAACACCTGCACATTTAGAACCCATTAATATAATAATTTCATGCTTCACTGACTACCCTGGCTGTTACAAACATGGAGGGATAGCCTGGGAATACCCAAACAATATTCTTTTGAGCAGGTTTGTTGTTGCGTAGATCGACATCAAGGAGTTGTTGTCATTTAGATTGTGTGAGTTTGGTTTAATTAAAAATACAAAGAGAGGGAAGAAAAATCACACGAATTTTGGAATAAAGCAGCTGAGAGTGTGTTTATCAGAACCTTTGTTATAATCTATACAAGATACATAGATCAGAATCTATCTATCTGTCTTTGAGTGTGAGTATGTATCTCGGGGAAGTGGAAACACCTTGTTGGTGTGGCATGTCTAATGGTGTGTTCCCATGCACGCTGTCACCTGCACCACGGGCTCAGGTCTCTAATGGACATCCAGATGCCTCTCTGGATGGACACAGAAATGTTAGCTTTCCATGCACTTTATTGATGGTGTCATGGCTGCACCATACCCTGAGTGTGCAAATAAAGAGCTGAGGGACCTTGCTAGGGTCAGCAGCTCTGGGCATTCACCTTTCTGACACAGCTTCTCTTCCCAGCTCCATGTTCCTCCTCCATATCCTCCCCTTGCTTGCAAACTGAGGCTCAGTTGATGAAAGGCAAACAGTCTCTCTCGTGCTTGCTCCTCCTGCAGGTGTCACGGTCTCAGCCTGCAAGTTCACTTCTGCAGCAGTTCTGTTAAATATGATTACTCCTGAATCAGTCTTGGGTCAGCAGGCGGGAGTTCATCTCCTCCGTCTTTGAGATGTCTGAAAATTACGTGGAATTTAAAGTCTACATGACTGAGGCTTCAACTGCAGAAAAAAGGGAAGGAATGTGGTTGTCCAAAGGCTAATTCCTTTCTCCTTCCCCCTTGTCTTCCAACAATAAGCCTGGGATGTGCTAGGGAAGGAGGGGAGCATCCCGTGCTCTGGTCCAGGGCAGAAGCTCCTGAAAGCTCCTGCCCTGCCCAGTGGTCTGCTCGGGTGCTCTGCTCTTGGTCGAGCTGGCTGTGACGTGCTGTGCTTGCAAAGCCCTGCTCTGTGTGACCCCAGGAGAGTTAATCCGCTCCCCCTCGCCTACCTGCAGGAGGGTGGATTGCATGAGCTGTCATTGGAGTGGGCGAATTTTCCTTTGGATTTGTGAGCCAAAACAAGGATCCAGGGACCTTTATGGGGCTGTGTTTAGGGCCATATTTGCTGGTCAGCCCAGTGGAGAAGAGATTGCTGTAGGAGACAAGGGAAGGCGCTCATGTGTGATCCAGACAGTGTGTGACAGCTGATTCAGCCCGCATCAGGCAGCCGAGCGTGCAGCACGCAGTGGGTTTGTATATCCTGCTCCGATCCCTGTTACAAATATTCCTGGGCAAGAGCTGCTTGCTGACGGTGCAAACACCCCTTGGGGAGGGAGGGATGCAGCTGCAGAGCCGGTGCTGTGCGAAAGCCAATTATCCGGACGTGGTTTTCAGCAGGAGGGACTTCCCAAAGCACGTGAGCAAGGAAATTTGCAAACTCCAAAAGCTGCCTTATGCCGAGATTTTGCTTTATTTTTAAAACTGCATCTGCCTCACTAGAGATTCGAGTTCCCTCCTGTGTGCTCCTCTTGTCCAAGGCATCCATTGTGCCGTTGCCATCCTCGATGTGCTGAGAGGTGTCTTAAAAACTGCGAAGGGCAGAAGTTCCTCCTCTTCCCTCGGCAATCCACCAGTGTCCTGGTTAGTGGTACACCTGCGCGTGGGGATCATTCAGTGCTGAGTGAAGGCATGTGAGCGCCCTGCATGCAGAGGTGGGTTCCTCCCCAAGCATCGTGGCAGCTGTGAGGGGCTGGCTTTGCTTGCAGCTCACTTTTCTTAGTGGCCATGGTCAGTGAGCAGAGCACTAAGTCATGATCTGACTGCAAAATGATAAGGGCATGGGATTATCCCTTCCCCACTCGCTGGAGCCCTCAGAAGTGGCAGTACAGTTTTTACACTTACAGCTAAGGTTGGCTCCACTGTGAATATATATTCCTGCCAAATTCATGTTCTTTGACACTAACTTGGCCAATTCTTTTATGATGTAGCTAATTTGTCCCATGATTTTGTACTGCAGAGCAGTACACAACTCTGCATGTTGTGATCTGTTTAGCACTCAAGTGTTCCCCCTTTGTTTTCCTTTACATCTACTACTTTTAATTGTCATCTGGACAAAGTAAAAGTAGAGTTTATTTTGTGTTAATAGTTGCTGGTGCACTGGTTCTGGAGCAATGCCTTACAGCACCTGTGATGCCTTCTGGATGAGAAGTTGGCCACCAGCAGCTCCCTCCTGCTGGCATCACACACTCAGCCCACATGATGTATAGCCAGGCTTTTGAGTTGAAACCAGAAGAGAAATGTTAAGGCAGGCAGAGGTGTAAAATCAGCTGAGGTTTGGTCCTGAGTTTTTGCAGGCACCTAGTGGAAATAAAGGGACTGCTTCTATCATTTGGTCTTTGGAAGAAGAATGGGCTGACACAAACCAGCAGGCAGTTTTCTGGCCGCATGCTGCTTAATAACACATTCAATATTGATTAACTGTAGTTTTAAGCCCGTTTGGACAATTCAGCCAGTTGACTGAGGGGTTGAAACACAGCAGAAGAAATGTTAATAAGTGTAGTTCCCCATTTGATCATGAGTTTAAATTTTAAAATCCTTCGTGTATGAATTGAGTTATTGTATTCCCAGGGAGATGCCAGTTTGATTTATGACCTTTTGATGTCCCAAATACAATTAGCACTCCATCAGTATGCAGATACTATCACGGGGTCCGATGACTTGAATGACTTCCAGTTACCCCTGTATCGGGAAGAGGTGTCACAGCTAATGAAATTCTCTCCAAAAATTATTGATTCATTAGACAACACAATCCTTTGGCTGTCCTTTGCCCAGTGAACTGTCAGGAAAAATGCATCTTGGGATGTCAAAATGTTCCTCCTGTTTCTCATCACAGTTCCTTCTCGTCTCTGATGCTCTCTGGGATCATGCACATCGTACACTGCTCATAGTGACACACTGGGGGCTTTTGTGCACCCAAAAAGTGTGACCCAACCCTCTGCCCAGGGTTGTGCGGTGCAGATCTGCCTGGCAGTCTCCTGAGCTGAGGTACTCACATGGCCAAAATCCAGGCTGAAAGACAGCAAGTGCTTCTTGGAGGATGTGGGGTAAAGAAGGTGGATCTGGTGATTTGCAGAAAAACTGGTAATTCCTGTTTGACTTGGCACCAGGTATATTCCTAACAGATTAATGACAGCCAGAGCCCCACGGAAATATTTAAAAAAGCCTCTTAGTGACAGCATCCTAGCCTTACGTAAATAAACTTCCTTCCCGTGTCCCTGCAGCATGCTAAGACACTGTTAATGCTCTTTTTGAACGTGCGAGGGAGATGGAGAGCGCGGACCCACGGGGCTGAGAGAGAACTTAGCAGAACTTTGGGTTTCTGGTTTCCCTTCTCCACGGATGCACTTTGGGCTGTTTTCCCTTCATTTAATTACCGTGATGATAGCTGCACTCTTTCCAGATGCTTTTTTAATTTATTTCCTTTCCCCAACAACCGCTGGAATGGCAGGAAACGCTAAAATAGCAGCAGACAAGCAGGGTGCTGCACAGCTGAGGCCAGGCTCAGTGACAGCTTGTGCCTGCTCGTGTAGCACGGAAGTCTTTACTCACCCGCTATCCGGAGCAAATGAAATTTGATGAGCCTTCTGCCTTTTCTTAGGGGGAGCTGGGCGGTTGTTTTCTTGCCCTCTTCACACTGCCGGCTCTGTGCACCAATTAATCCATGCTAAAAGGACTTACAATGAGCTTGTTATTCTGTGGGCTTGTGAAGTGGCGGCTCGCCAGATTTGAGCTCGTTTCAGATGTTTAGTAGATAGAAAGTTGATCACTTGGCAGCTGAACCCACACCCTGGAGACTCTTCCGAGGCTGTGAAATACTCTGGGATCCAGCAGCTTGGGAAAGGCCAGGTATTTATGAGATAGAATAACTTTTAGCCTAACTGAAAACAAACACATGGATACCTGCCTGAGCTTCATATTATTTGAACTCCAGCGTGGCTGCCCCTCGGTTGACGCAGTGCTGTCCTGTTTCATCTCCCCATCAATATAGACAGTGATAAGCAAATAGAAAGATAATCACTAGCAGATTAGCTGTTGCTTTGGAAGATTATGCTTCAAAGTTATGCAAATTTTGCTCTCTTCATTGAATCCAGCACGCACATAGAACTAAATTTTCTTGTTTTATTGGCCGTGTTTGTAATAAATAAACCCAAGCTGAAAAATATATCTGGAGCCTATAAATATGGATTTGTTTGAGGCAAGATGCTTCTCAGGCAAACTCAGAAGAATCCTTGCCAGGGATTTATGAGGACGAGCTGTGCGTGATCCCAGGAGAATATTTTGCCATCAACATCTGCTGACACCTTAAAGGACAAGAGGAAAGCTTGATGAAGGGCAGCAGCAACCAATGGCACAGGGAAGGTTTTTTTTGCTTTTACAGCTTTGGGACACCTCTTTTTTAATCAAATTAGTACAAAAATAAGAGCATCCAAAGTGCTGATGTTTGGGAGAGGGGTTAGAGGTCACGGTTTGTACAGACAGCATCAAAGCAGACTTGCTGCAAATGCTTTCTGTATAAAGCTTAAGGGGTGGCTGCCCAGGGGAGGACTATGGGCAATAAACCGCCTGCAAGTTTGCAGACTGCAGAGTCCCTTGATGATGACAGACGCTGTGCAATAGTCTGTTCCAGTGTTCTGAATGGTGTGCCAGAAAATCAGCAAGACAGCAGCAAAAGTAATGAAATTCTGTGGTTGAAAGCAGCAGAGGGAGAGTAGTTTGTGCTGGGTGTCATTTTTTCCTCCAGATTTTTTGAGTTTTCTGGACTTTCTTGTGCTTTGGTGGACCTAGGCAGTTTAAGCATGGGCTGAGTCAGGCTTTTGGAGACTTGGCAGGCAGAGGTGCTTGTGGGTCATCTGTTGTTGCAGAGCCCACAGAGAGCCTGGGAAATGGGTGAAATTCCTGAAAATTCAGTGTTCAGATTGCTACCTCTTCCTAAAACCTTTCACAAGCCCTTGGAGGATCTGAGCCCTGCTCCTTTCTCTTCAATTTGCCTCTCTGCAGTTTGTCTTGGGGAACCCTTAGATGTTGATGACAAAAAGCTACAAAGGAAGTATAAAAGGGCATTAGTTTGACAGGAGGGCTCACACCTGCTTTTTCCTTTTGTGATGTGCTGCATGGGAAACAGAGGACTGGGAAGTTTGAGGTTCCCTCATTGATCCCATGGTGCTGTCAGGGAAGCAGAATCCACTTGCAGTTGTCCCTGGTTAAATGAAGGATAAAGCTGAGCGCTGTTGTTTCACAGCCCCAAGCTGAGTGTGGGACCCTGGTGATACTCTGCTGTCCCCCACCACAGTGGAATCCTCTTCAGGGGCTCCATACTTGCTGCAGCAGCACGTGGAGAGGTGCCCAGCTCCAGCCATCATCCCGCATCATTCTGCATCATTCCACCTTGCAGCATGGGAAGGTGTCAAGGTGTGACCACCCTGGGCTTTTCTCTGGCAGCAGATGGGCACGTTGGTGCATAAATGCTTGTCTCACACCTCCATGCTCAAGTCAGCGTCACAGCAGAGCTCAGGGAGGTCCAGATGCCCTGCAGGATTAACCAGGGGTTAAATCTGTTTGGGTTTTTTTTCTCCAGCCTGGGCATGCGGTGGGTTTTGCATTACCTGTTGGAAAAGCCTGCATGTGCCACTCAGATCCCTCTCCTGCCTCGACAGCCTATTTTGGGGTGGGCTATTTTTGGATTGCAGCACAGGTGACGTGCCTGGGAAAAGCAGCATCGCTAACGATGGCTGCGGCGCTGCTGGGGAGATGACACCTTGCTGTTCCTCTGAAGTGAAGGCTTTAAATGAGTCACTGCCTTGTGATTTATTGGAAAGTTTTGGTTGTCGTGCTGGTTCTCAGCAGCTGATGGGGAGAAGGAGGAAAAAAAACCCACCCCACAACAAAACCCTGCTAGGAAAGAGAACTAAATGGAATGTTATATCCATTGCAGCCTTTGGGGTAGGATGGGGTGATCATTACACTAGTCTAGATGATAATGCAGTTACCACTGTGGATATGTTTGCTCACAAAATGCTAATGTTAGGTCATTATTTTTTCTTGGACAAGTATCCTGGCTATCAAATGAGATCAAGCACTAGAGCATTTGATTAGAACCTTCAGTGCTCAGCTCAGTTAACTCTCCTGGTTGAGGGCTGTTCCTAAAAAAAAGTTATGTCTTGTTATAAATTATCTGAAGCCTGTTATTTAGCTGTGATTGGTATATTTGTGTGCAGAACAGAACGTGCTTTGTTTATTGAGGCTTTCGTTTCCCTAAGATACCACAACTGGATTAATGTCCCAGGTCCCACACCCCGCCCTGGTGAAGGCTGTCCTGTGTTTGTTCAAATATTCTGTTTACTGGCGGTATCTCTGTGGTTTGTTAAAAGCAGAAATTAAGATGTTTTCAATCGCATTCCCTTAAGTTGTCTCTAAGTGAGAGAGGCTAAGTGAGGCTTGCAAATGATGTGCTGGAATTAAATCCCAATTACGTTAATAAGGAGAAAGCAATTGGAAAGTTGCACGTGGGGTCTGTGCTGGGCCACTGAGGATGTTGCATGTCAGCAGCAGGCACAGGGCTGAGGTTTCCAGAGCCCTTGAGCTTGCAGAGCTGCTCCTGTTAGTGCTTGCAGGAAAGTTTGTCACTTTGCTTTATACTTGGACAACACAAGAAACTTGAAATAGAATTGGAGAGTAGGGGCTGGCCTGTTACTGCCTTAATGTAGTAGTGAAGAGTGTATCCCCGAGGTGCAGGGACAGCAACACACTGCATCAGAAGAAATCTTAGAAGCTGAAGGAATATTTGGAAACCTGTGCTTGGTGTGAGTTCAGCACAGCCACCCCCTGGCCATGATGGGTGGTAGATGCTGAGCACAACCTCCCTCCCGCCCTGAAATCCAGAGCTACTCCTCTCAAATGACTCCATCGATGTGGCTCGAGCTGTTTTGGCTGCAAGACCAAAGCCTGGAGAGCGTATGTTTCCCAGAGTAATTCAGAGAACCCATAATGTATAGTGTTCACAACTGGTCTCCAGTTGTGAATTTTTAATTATGCCAGATCATTTTCAGTAAATGGGACTTCAGGCTCAATTAGGGCTGTCAGATCCAATCGTTCACTCACCTGCTATTGAACTCATCCTGTGGTGTTTGCAGTAATTGCCAAATCCACGGGAAAGATGAGACTTGCAAAAAAGGAGTGTCTGTGGTATTTTCCATTCTCACAGCCTCCTTCGGCAGTGGTAGGAGTGCTGGATGCAGGGGAAGGTAATGTGCTTGGAGAGATGTTTAGACTGGGGAGAAGTGTTTTTGTCTGAAATAGCAAGAATACAAAGTCTGGTCTTTGTATACATCAAGGCAGCTCAGCTTGCCAAGTCCAAGAACTTGGATCTTAAAAAAATCAGATTGTCTCCTCTAATGTGAGCAGGGTTTTGTGGGGCACTGGTCTGCTGCGGGGTCTTGGCATGGGACACCAAACACTGAGAGGTGATGGTATGGTTGGAAGGGCTTGACTGGCAGGCTAGCAAGGAGCTTGCACTGGCACCGAGGAGAGCAGTGGTCCTTCCCCAGCTCCTCCTGAGGACTGATCCCACACTGGAGCTACCCCACTGCTCTGGTAACTTCACTGGAAGTGTGCTTGCCTGTGCCTTCCCATTTCTTCAGCTTGCTCTAGCTGTTGTCTCTCTAAAGGAGAGACAGGGAAGATGCCCAGAAAACAAAAAATGCTGCCTTTGCTCTGTAGATTCATGCAAAACTTAGTTTTGAAAACGAATGGGCATCTCTGTATGCACTGACCTGGAAGAGGCTGGAGGTTTCTGTTGACCAGACTGGAGCTGTGCAGGGGCAGCTTTCCTCCTGCCTTCAGCTCCTGGGGCACTGCAGAGCCATGAATGCACAGAGCATCTTCCAAAATAAATCCTGAGTGTACAGAATGGTTTATCCCTCACACGCTGCCTGCTGCAGGGACCTGTGGGGAGGCCCCCTCTGCTCACCACAGGGAGGTGGGGGCTGTATCCAGACTCCTTGGCTGGGTGCAGGGGTGCATGGGGAGGTTTATTTGGAACAGAAAAGAGCACACAACAGCAGTCTTGGGTCAGCCAGCTCTGCACCGGGGTGCTTGGCGTTTTACAGACAAATTGTACCCATGCTCTTTGCCACACTCCTTCAGTGTCTGTCTCATGGATAATGTGAGCCTCTCGGCCACATCTGCCAGAGAAGCACTTGAAGCAAAGTCCCTAACAGATGTTGAATGGTGCAGTGATGTCCAGTGCATTCCTTCCTCAGCCAAAGGCAGCGGGCTGTGCTGTGAACCTGCTGTGAAGAACAGAAAGGCTGGGGATGTTTGTGTGTGCTGGGTGTTCGTGGGGAATGGCTGCCATCACTGGTCCCAAAAGGTTTGGAGAGGTTGTACTTATTTTTTACTTAAATCCCAGAACAGAACAAAACCTAGGGAATGGCAGAGAAAGGGATAAAATGAGCTGAAACCAGTCTGACTGTGCAGTGTGCGTGTCCTTGTCTGCTCCCTAAAGAAATGGGTTCATGGAAGAAAAGGGATGGTGGGGTTTAGGTGGTGGAGCCTTTCCCTGACCATCCACTTTCTGGCACTGTTTCAGTCTGCTCAGAGACTGCACTGAAGTGAGAGCTGGGTTATAAACAAAAGCATCTGTATGGATCGCTCTCCCCTCCGCGCTCCGACGATGGCAGCGCCGGCTAATGGACCAAGCGGTGTTGGGCAGGGGGGTGTATTTACCCAGCCACTTACCTGAGCTCCAGCAATGGATTTTAATACCACTTAGCCCTCTGGCAAGTTAATAGCCTGCAATCTCTCCTCATCCTCTTAGTAAAACACCGACCCAGGTGAAGTCTGTGCTAACTAGGCGGAGAAAAACTGCTTCTCCCAGCCAAATGCTGGCACCTACGGTCTGGTCCTGGCTCCAGCAAGCACTCTGCTGACTGCCAGCTGTGCTCCTGCACTCCTGTTACCTTGCAGCCTGATTCCTCACCCCTTTCTCCTGTGTATGTACTCTTCTGGCCCAAGTATTTTTGTTGCTGAGCCCTTCTCTGTATTTGATGCCTTTTCCTCTGACAGGGAACAGCAAGTTCTCTCTGCACACTTGGATCTTCTCCCTTGTTTGATCCAAGAAAACCATTAAACAACAATAAAAGTACATCAGCAGTGGCACTCAGCAGAACTAGCTTTTCCTACTCTTCTGGCATTTTGCATCTTTGTCCCATTTTTATGCCTGATTTGAGATGACATATCAGCTGCTCTTGGCAGGAGGTCTGTAAAACGTCACTGGCACTCTTGGGACGTGGTGAATGCTGTTGTTCAGCAAAGCCATTGAGCGGTACCTCTGCGTTCTGCCCCTGCTGCTTCTGCCAGCTTTCCATGCTAAAAATCACCATGCATCTCCATCTCGTCTCGAGCACGGGTGACAGGAGGCAGTTAAATCAGGGCAGGCCACAGCTCCCAGCAATTCCTGCTCTCCATTGCCAGCTGGGTGTTTTCACCTATATCCCTTCTCAATGCTTATTTATCTTCCACCCAAATTTGACAGAGGAGTCTCCAGATAAAGGAACCAATTAAAAAATTATGGGGAGTATAGCAAGAGAGGAGGGAGGTGGACAGTGTGTTCATAAGAGGCTGATTCCTTTAGAAAATGAGGCTAAAAATAAGTTTAATAATGTTTTACTGAGCTTTTGCTTCAAAGTAATCTGCTGAGTGTCTCACTCCTTCCTGCTCTGGGCATCTAACTGCTGTCATGTTCTTGGCTATAATTTTCTCTGCACTTTTAGGAAGGCTGCAAGATCTTTACTAATCACAGAGGGCAGACAAACCCTCCATTTGAAAGGTCTCATAATAAGTAAAAAAGAGAAGGAAGTCACGCAGTAAATGGCACAGAGCTCCAGTGAACCTGCCATGGAAAGATGAAAGCTTGCACTGTGATTGCCAATATTTGAAGTGGCACCTCCAAAGTCTCTGGCAGAGTGTTAAGCCACTGCTGCTGGTGGCATGAGCCAGTTACGTGATAACAACCAGCTCCCCCTCGCCGTGTTGGTGTGGGGGTGCCACAGCACTTTAGACAACCACACATAACCAGGGATCAACTCCATGAGTGCAGTAGTGGTGAAAAGGACGTGGCTTTGATTTCCCTTTGTAAAATTAGCCACATGGTGCTGCCTGAGTCTCCTGCTTGGTGGAGATAAGGATCCGGAGAAGTGTGGAGCGATTGCATTTTACAGATTGGAACTGCCTGGATGTCTTTGTCCTTTACAAAGCAGAGCACAACCCACAGTGCCCCTACATCCAGACCCTCAGGGACATGGCATCCTTTCTCACCGGTAGCCACAGTGGTGCTGGATGGTTTTTCATGGAGCAGCTCAGCAGAGCTGTACTGAGCTCCGCCAGCCTGACAGCCAGGCAGGAGAGCACTCCGGTATTAATTAACTTGTCCTGCCAAGAGCAGGTATTGATTTGCTTTTACAGGACTTTGATGAGTCTTGATTATGATTCTATGGAGGTAGAAAGGTTTCCTGCCCTCAGAAGACTAGAGCAGCCATAATTATAAAATAATTGTGCTTATTTTCTTCTAAAGTAGTATTTTATTATTTGATGAATCTCTTGTTTGTACTGAGTAGACAGTACGACTTCACAAACGACTTGTTTACTGTCGTGCTTTGATTTATAATTCTCCCTTAAAATTTTAGAGGGTGGGGTTTCTTCCCAGATATGCATTCAAATTACTGTAAAAGTAGGTCACATCATATTCGTGCAGATGTTCCCTATCCCCTCTGCTTCAGCTCTCCGCTGGTGTATGGGCTGACGATAAGTTTGTGCTGATGACCCAAGGCAGCACTTCGCAAAAGGTGAACCAATCTCATAAATCTTTCACCGTGATCCTGCCGTGTGTTAAAGGCTTACGTGTAGTTCGGAATACTAATTAAAGACAGTTAAACGACGGGGTTTTTTATCTGTGTCCTTAGCGTCTCCTACCTAGAAGAGACGCTTGTTCTGCGTTTGCCTTGCTCGCACGGTCCCCTGAATGCTGGGTGGGCTTTGGGGAGTGTTGCTGGTGCGGGAGGGTGCGGGTAAGCCTTACTGCCTGTGCCAGCCCTAATGTCCCTGCTGGGACCATCCCCGACCTCACAGGAGAATGGTGGGGGGGCTTCTCCTCCTGCCCTGCTCCACCTGGGCTGCTGGGACCTGCCATGAAGCTGGGGAGAGTATTTATGTTGGTTTGGGACGAGAAGGGAAGCAAAAACAGGGTAGAAGCGCATTAAGATAAAGCAGGACCTGGTCTGGCAGCAGCTGCGAGAGCAAAGGGGGTCAGATGTAGCAGGAAGCAGATTTATACCACTGTTTCCTTGCACTGAATAGGAGTTTTCCCTTAGGAGGTTTTTATGGAGAGGTGCAAAGAGCTGTTAAGTCATTAGCGCAGTTTCCCATTGTGGCAGCATTATTCCTTGTTATCTCCACTTTATAGCTCCTCTTTCTCACCAGCGACTACTGACCCAATAAATATTTGTCCTGACTGTATTATCTGCATCCCAAATGCTTACCTTGTCCTCTGGCATGCAACTTAAAGACACTACAGCCCGTTTTTCTACGTGGCAGGGAAAGTCTGGGCCAGTGCTGACAGCTAATACCTACTCGGGAAACAAATCCTGACCTTGGGTAAGGACTGGACAAGTTTTCCCCCACAAAAGCACTTTTCTTCCTTCAGCTTTTAAACCCTCGACTTCCAAGACATGTCCTTGACAAAGCAGCTTCTAAAGCAATGTCCCTATTTCACAGCACTAGCTCTTTGCCTTCTTTTTTTCTATTCCATTAACTCAGTGTTTTGCAGCCAACACTCCTGTTAATTAGGTGCTAATTTATTATTCCAGCCAGCTGTTATTACTGTGTAACCCACCCCGCATACAGACACCCCCCAGCCCCAGGCTGTCTCAGGTCTGGGTTTTAGGTGTGCTTCCAGCCTGGCATCGCTATTGAGCGAGTGACCAGCATCCCCAAATTAGCATCTGAGGGAAGCACCTGCCCCGTGAAGGGGGAAAATGAGGTCCCCCATGGCCCCTTGGACACTCTGGGGGACGTTCCCCAGTGTTTCTTTCCCCAGCTCAGCACCATGCCCATGCGTGGAACCTCACTCCAGCATGGTCCTTTCCAGGCAAACCATACCCATGAGCACGGACAGGACCTTCTCCTCGGGGGATTTCTGTTTCATGGTCAGTGGATTTTAAAGAGGTGAGTGCTAGTTGGAGCACATGCCATCCCTCTCCCATCTGGACTCCCTCATGTCCAGTAAAGCCCAGCAGCGTCTCTGGGGGGGAAGGATGAGTCACACGGGAAGCACTGGACAGCAGTTTTCTCACTCTATTCTTATAATAATTTTTTTTTAAATATTCAGAAGAGCTTTTTTGATGGAAAATCAAACTGTAAAAACTCCTGAAGAGAGGCGTAATTATCCAGCTGGCTCTTGTTAGTGCATTTCATAGCTATCAAAAACAATGTACTCCTAGCTCCCTGCCCTTGCTTCAAATCATTAATTAGTGATATTAATTAGTTGTATTAATTACAAGCTGATACTTCTAAAGCAGAAGAGGCTGAGCACAAGAATGTGGTTCATAACCTCTCTGTGACTGAGTAAAGGTTTCTGAATATTGGAGGTGCCTTGGAGAGCTGTGGAAATGCCTGCCAGGTAACAAAGGTGGCTATGTCCATTACTGCTAACTGGAGCCTTCTACCATTTGGGAGTTAAAACACCTATTTTAATGATGTTGTGTGGGTGTACAGGATCATGGCTGCTGTGCTGGTGTCTGCCAGTCAGTGGATGTTGTTCTTGCATATGTGTTGAGGACATTTCTGTTGCTCAGCATCCTGGTGTACCCTTCCCACCTCCCCTCCCTGGCTGTAATGCTCTGGGGGTTTTGTCATGCTGTGGTGAGCCCAGGTGGCTTGAGGACTCTGCTGGCTCAGCTCAGCAATTGGTGTTGCAGAAAGTGGTGAGTCGTCCTGGCTCCAGCCACTGCCCTAGGGGATGTTTGTCATGGTTCCTTCTAAATCGTATCAGATTGAAAGCCTGCATCAGCCACAGTTCCCTGCTCTAATGACAAGAACAAGTCTGTTGTTGCCCATCCTGAAGGTCCCCAGTTCAGTTCCAGGTTTGTTGCCAAAACAGCAGCCTCTCTGCAACACGACTGTGTCGAGTCCTTGTGGTCTGGTGGCGTCAGTCGTGTCACTCGAGGATATAGCACAGTGTCACCGAGCCCTGCAACGAGTCAGCAACGTGGTTGAGGTCATTTGTGTAACCAGATGTGCTGAGGCTTTAAGACAGGCTGGCGCTTGCTGTGAAGATGTAAGGGTGTATCACATAATTCAGGCTGTCTTGGGTCTTTTGCATATGCCACAGTCGCTTAAGAGTATCATTTTGGTCAAAGAGAGCAAGGCCCTGCCATTAAGGAGGAGAGCTCTGTGGAGATGGGCTGGTGAAGAGAAGTCACAATGTGGTGGCAGAAAAGGCTGAAGGTGCAGATTAACAAAAGATGGTTTGATAAGAAAATTGGGGTCCTGTGATCAATAATCCCATTCAGTTTTGTTTGTGCTGTGGCCAGTGGACTCCTCCGTGATACTCCAAGCCTGACAGGAGTAAACATCCTTTGGTAAATACAGGCAAACATCCTTTGCAATTTATTTAGCACAGTTTCCAAGGTGTGAGTTGAGCAGAGAGCCGTGGAAGCAGGGAGTTTGGGTACAGGTCCCTGCTGTGCTCCTGCAGGGCAGTGCCAGCGTGAGCAATCCCACACAGCCAGTCCTCCCGTCGGAGATAATGAAACTGCTTGGATTTAATCCCAAGGATGCTTAGAGATCAGGTAGTGTCAGTATAATTCAGTATCTTTAGTTTTAAGATGTGCCAGATATTGCCACCTCTTGCAAAATACCGAGCTGCCTTGTGGTTTTCCCTCTCCCTCATTTTATATGTAGAAATGTCACTAAATATTAGTGCGATATTTTGGGCTGGATGAGCCATCAAAGTAGAACCACATGGTGGCATTGTAAAAGTGGTGGGACAGTCCCAGTTGGAGCATGGGCTCTTCTGTCATTTCTTCTTTCTCTGCTGTGGGGAGCTGCCCCATTCCCACCATCCCAGGTTTTTGCTTTCTGTGGCACAATTACCCCTGGGAGCTCAGCAGCCGAGCTGGCAGTGAGATGACATTGCTCCAACCCACGGGCGGGAGAAACCCACTTGACTGAAAACACGGTGCTGGGCAGCCCTGAGGAGTGGTTGTTCTTCAAGCAGTTTTTTGTCTATACAGAGTAATGGCCATTTAGACCAGGCAATTGTGCAGATTTTAAGGGTACAGCTTTCGAGGGGTCTCTTTGCAGGGGGCTGCCGAGGCAGGACCACGCGTTTGTGGAGCAGGGCTGCCCGTGGTGTGATCCTGCTGGGCCGTGGTGTGATCCTGCCCTGCGACTGGGGGATGCTCGGAGCGCACAGTAAATGTTTAGCTGGCTCCTCTCAGTGTTGATCTACAGGCGGAGGCTCAGTAGGTAGTTAACACTTTTCCCCCTGCTGTGTGCTCTCACAACTTGAGGTAATTTGGTGATTTGACAGCGTTTCTCCCTCACGCCGAATATAAATAGGCATTTGGCACAGCCCCGCGGGACTGCAGCGCTGCTGGAGCTGGGGCAGAGGCAGCGGAGCGGGTGCTGTTAGGGAGCAGCCAACATGCTGCTGGCATACTGAAACCTGCATTTCTGCAGTGCGCCAGCCCCGCTGGAGTTGTACTGCAAACAGCCCCTCTTGTCACCGCAGACCCCCAGCCCATCACTCGAACCCCTCGAGCCCTGGACCGGAGCAGGGGTGGGTGCTCTGCCCCCCAGCTCATCGCTCGCTGCTGGCTCGGGGGCCAGCTCCATCCTTGAGGTGCTCTGATGCCCTGGTGTGGACAGAGGAGCACGAGCTGGCCTACAGTTGATTAACTATGAGAACCGCGAATTCTGCAAGGCATCTCAATTAATTTCTTAGTTTCTTTTTTCTTGCTGTTTTTGTTAATGAATTCATTCCATGTGCTCGTGGAAGTATCCTGGTGAGGCTTGAAGAGCTGAATTACAGGGAAAAAAAGCCTCTCATTTTGCACCAGCATTTAGCTGATGAAATGTAAAGATGCAATGAGCTGATTAGTGATTCTGGTAATGTAATTAATGCCTCTGTTCTTTCATACGTGCAGAGCTGGAGGTCGAGCTGAGCGCTCAGTGAAAATTTGCCATGAGTGCGCAGTTCAGTGTGCTCAAAGTTATTGCTCCCTTGTTATGATTCCTCCAGTAATTCCAAATTAAAGTTGATACACTTGTAAACGAAAAGCAGGGCATGCCTGTGAATTGCAAGGGTTGGGGAATTCAGTTGCAAGATGGGAATGTTAATGCCATGATCCATCACAGCCTGGACTGGGAGGGGCTGGAGCAGAGCAAACACCTTGGTGGCTGTCGCTCCTGCCAGATACAGAGCTGGTGGCGGGGCCTGCCTCAAATCCTTGTCTGCACTTCCCTGGCTGCTACAGGCAACCAGCTTCGTGTGGTTCTACAGTTACATCTTCTTAACATTGCAACCGTCATAAACCATTAACATAATTCCCAGTCTGAAACCAAGCTCGGATGAGCTCATTTTTCCATGCAACATGATTTTGGCATGCCTTACATGAAACTTTTATCTTTTTTTTTTTTTTCCTCCCCCATTTTTAATAAACATCACATTATCAAAATATTAGTGACGCTGGATTTGCCACCGTTGGTTTACCATAGATAACAGCATGGAGTGTTCTTTCCGTTCTGATTCAATAGTGCATGACAAGGGAATCCAATTTGTTCAGATTTAGATGACATGCCTCCAATTATGTAATTCCATTAGGAGGTGCCTGCAGCCAAGTCTGTGCTCACAGTCTCAGCAGACATAACTCTAATGGGACGTGTTGCAATATTGCTGTGTGGTAAGCACAACTTTGATAGAGAGCATGACCTGTCTCTCCTAGTCGTGTTTGTGGGAATGGAGAACACGAAAAACGACCCAGCTGTACTTGGGGCTCTAATCTGGCAATAAGTTATGTCACTACAAGAACAAAGCTTTGCAATGAAAGGTGATTTTGCAATGGCTGTATATTTTATGTATTCAAAATCAGTCAGTAAATGCAGCACTTTGAATATCATCTTATATTCAATTCCATAAATGGAAGATATATTGGTTGCAGTTTTTTCTCTTGAATACCATCTCAGATTCATATGTACTTGGGAATGTTGGATATTTATGAGAATATAAAGCAGTGATGAAAACATAAGACTAAATCTTAGCACAGTTACAACTTGCTTTAAATTATTAATCTTTAAGAAGCATGATAAAAAATTCTACTATGCAAATTCTGTGGGACTGGAGTTGGTGTACATATCCATTACCATAGAGCTATCTAAATAGTGGGTTTAAAATAATTGTGTAATGTTGATGCAGAGTTACAGTTTCTGCAAGCAGGAAAAGGCAATTCTAGTGGCAGATCTGTCTCCCCAAGAAGTGGGATGTAACACCACTCATAAATAAAGCTGTTTAGATGAATTTAGCATCACTTGCAAACCAGAAGATTTCTGCAACGCCTTTGGGTAAAGTGGCTCAGGCAGGGTTTGGTTGGGCTCAGCCCTGCAAGGGCTGGGAAGGAGCTGGATGGGGCATGTGAGGTGTATTTTTGGTAGAGGATGCTCAGACCTGTGGAAACTGCAGAAATTTAAAGGTGTTTAATAGCCATAAAAAGGTCGAAGCTCTGACAACTGTGTGATGTCTCTTGCTCAGTCTTGCCCTGTGTTTGGGTTGGACCTGCAGACAGGTCCATTCTGCAAAGCTGGGATGTGACCTGTACTTCTGTTGGCAGGTACTAACTAGGGCTTTGCCAAACAGATACTATTTAAATACATAGCTTTTATAAAGAAGAAAAGCTCCCTAATCCTTGCTCTGGGAAAGTATGAGTGATAGCATCTCTACTTTCATAATCTTTTGCAGTTCTCACATGAATATATGAAAGAATTTAATAATGTTCTAGGTTAGAAAATGGTCATGCATATGCATACATCTTCAAAATCTCTCTTCTCTGACTTTCTTTCCCCTTATTTATGTTGAGAGAGGAAGCCAGCAAACGATTTCAATGTATGATGCATCCAATATCACCTTTCACATAAACAGAAAAAATATGCTTCCTCTGTTGATGTGATGAGACCAGGATGCATTTAAGTGTCTAGAGAAAGTGTCATTTTGTTTAAAATAATGTGAAGAGAAGCCCAGTCGCAGTATGTGGAAATGAGTTATGGGGGTGCTGCTGTTTTACTGGCAGGATGGTGGAGATGCAGCTGAAGATGCTGCTGCTGTGCCTGAGCCCTGGCCCAGATCACCACTGTTGTGAGCCCTTTTGCACCTGCTGCTCTTGTCCACAAGGCTGCACGGAGGCTTTGCCAGAAAACCCTGCTCAGGTGGTGTTTGGCTGTGCATTTATCGGGCCCCTCGGTGGATTGCTTAGCCTGCAGATATAATGGAGTATATCAACCTCAGTTCAAAACCCAGTGTAATTTCGTGGGAATGAATTGTTCAGATAAATTTGGTAGAGCACAGTTTCTTAATCTGCTAAATGGGAAAAAACACTGCTGCCTGCAATTTGGGAATAAATTAGATTATTCTATATTAACCCCTCCAGGGATGGAGACGTGGGAAGAGGCTGTTGCTGCTCAGACAGTTGATTTTCAGGTTTATTTATCGCAGCAATCCAGCTGCCAGTGTGACTGAGAGCAGAGCCTGTGCCGCTGCCGTGCACTTCATCATGCTCTGGAGCACCTGTTTGCTGAGTTCGAATGCGAGAGCATCGATCTGCTGCACACCAGGCCATGCACCCCAGCGCTGGGGACACTGGACACTGCTTCGGCTTCTCTCTCTGGGAGAAAAAATACCTGAGAGTGTTTCCCTGGAAATTTTTGTGAAGGCACCTGTGCTTCAAGGCAAGCTTAGTCCTCGCATCCCTTCAGATCTACGAGCGCCCTGTTTGGTTCCCTTTAGGAAGAGGTTCCCGAGGTGGGCTCAGAAGAACACCAGAAGTCTTGCCATCTTCACCCCTGGATGCCAACGTGGCGCTGGATTAAGTGACAGTGAGCAAACCTGCATGTAAGAGACAGAGCCCACGTGACAAATGCTTTTGTGGCTGACCATCACGGCTACAAAGCTGGCATTGGCCCCTCCACCTCCAAAGCTCCACTCTGCTTCAAAACCAAATGGGAGAAGCGTAGAGTCCAAAGGGGCAGTGCCTTGGCCCGTGCAGCATCTCCCTTTGTCTGGTCCTTGCAGGAGTACTTCTGCATCCCAGTACTTCTGCACAAGCTGAATGGTGAGAGCACAGCGCTGTGCCAGCACAGGGCATGACAGGAGGGATGCCCTTCCTTGGATATGTGGCTGGAAGCTGGTGCTGACGGTGAGAGGAGTTACTGCTCGGCACTGGGAGCAGTGAGAGGAAACGTTCAGTGTATTACTTTCTGGGACACCTTCCCAGAAAACGTTTCCTTGCAGTAATTAGAGCACTGATGCCGTAAGCCCCGGCAGCAGCTCCCCTTTAGTGGAGATGAATGGCTGGAGTATCAGGAAAGCCCTCCAGAATTCAGTTTGGCCACAGCCTGTTAAATCAAGAGCCTGTTCAATGAGGGCATCGTGTGCTCCTCAGCCTGGTGAGTGCACAGCCTGGCCACACGCAGCTGGGAGGGGCAGCTACAAGCTCACCATGTTTGCTGCTTGAACTCCAGGGATGCTACTACATGTGTCCCCCAGGAGTCACTGGACCCACCCCCTCTCCTAGTGCATTCTCTGACCCGGATTATAAGCAGGAGCCGCATTTGCCACAGTGCTGTCAACCCAGGAGATGAGTATTCACATCATGTTCAGCATGGGGTTTACAGCAGAAATGTGCAAACCACGGGGCAGACACAACTCTGACCTTGGGTACTGGGGTTTTTTGGCAGGATGGCAGACCAACAAGTATGAATGGAAAAGCTTCTGGCTTTGCTGCTCTGTTATTCCCTGGTGATGTGGGACTTGGCACTGATGTGTCCTGAAGGGACACTCATTCCATCTTGTTCCCTCCCCTTGGGGACACTCTCTGAGAGGAATGCTGAGTACACCAGATGGGAAGAAGAGGAAATCTCAGGAGTTATAACTGATAGGAGTGGAGTTCATTGAGAAAGAGGATGAGATAAATAAATTTGGTCCTTCATTGAGGTGGAGGTATCAGGGTCACCTTTTTGGTCCCTTGAGTAGTGCAGTTCCTCATCCTTTTCCGAGGCAGGTGCTCTCCTGCTTCATACCTGCCATGCTTTTGGGGTGTATAGAGTTGTGCTTCACTTTGTCAAATTTCCCCAAATTTCCCAGAGCTGCGCTCCCAGCATTAGAAGGTTGTGGTGGTTTGGATGAATAGGGGAGATGCAGTAGAGACAGAACTTGAAGCTGATGATTGGTGAACTGTAAATTTGAGCTGGAAAATGTGGCTGTACTGTAAAATTCAGGACACCATCTGTTTCATTGCTTGCTTGCAGTAACATTTGTACTTGATAATTAAAATGTCACACACATTTTTAGCCAGAATAATCCATGGAGGAGGAGAACTGTGTCTTCTGAAAATCATTCAGGAGATGCTCGCAGATAGGAACAATGTTGTTTTGAACCATCTCTTGCTGCTCATAGAGGAATTTTGGGTTTTGCCTCTTTTTCTTCTTTTTTTCTTTTTTTGTTTCATATTTTAAGAAAGAGGTTAGAGGGGTGGAAGCAATGGCAGACGCTTTTGGACGGAGCTGTGAACCTTCATGAATAACCCTGGATGTCATGTATTTTGCTTTAGGTTTATCCTGCTGGGGCTGGGCTGGTGATGCTTCTCCTGGTTTTGTTCTTGCAGGGGTAGATTATCTTTGACTTCAGCTGAAATCGTCTTGGTTTTAAGGGTTTCTCAGCTAACCTGAGCAAGACTTCCCTCCAGCTGAGGGTTCAAAGTGCTGCCTGCTTGTTTGGCTGTTGTTGAGGGCTGGGAACTCAGGACTCAAGAACTACAGCAAGAAGGCACTCAGAGAAAGGTCAGATCTTGACCCAAGCTTGTGATACCCTTATGGTGAGAGAGCCAAAGCAAAGGGCAAAGCAAGTAGCACTGTTCATGGGCAGTGGAATTGGGTGCTTTTTGCACCCAGTCCTTCAGCTGGCACAGAGGGGAGCTGGGCTCCTCGCCTTGACCAGCCCATGTTGCTCCCTCTCCTCTTTGTGGTGGCCTCATTTCAGCTGCCACTTTGGCTGGAGTTTGCCTCATGGCACTGAAAAGATGCCAAAATCGAATTTGCTTTTGACTGTCCGCAAGTAGCATTTTGAATGCCTTAATGCTACAAATTAATTAACAGTATAGGGGACAGCTGAAATCCAGAAAAATGCAATGAGTCTGAGCTGATACCAGCGCCGAATGCGCTGTCGCTGACCGCCAGGAAAGCACCTGATGAGGTTTTGCCGGCTCAGTCTCTGGTTTCCAGGCACACCACAAGCGTGGACTGAGTGGATGGTCCTTCCTAGCACAACACGAT